>BQNB010093056.1:0-11852 GCA_026074375.1 Tanacetum coccineum
ATATTAAATTAATGTATTTGCATGAAATTGTAAATATAAAGAGAAAAACACGAGTTAATGTGACATGTAAATGAATACACAAAATTATACATATACGAACGACTCATGCTATTCATTTTTATGAGATTAAGTAAGGATTCCAGAAAAAAACATTCTTTTTAACTATATGCATTTGATAACGGCTCATATTATTCCTCTTTATAAGTGATGAGGTATAGTCTCCCTCGGAACATCCGGAGGAAAAAGGTAGCTTAGATGCTCCTGACAAACTAACACGGGCTAAACTAAACAAACGCTCCAGAGAAGCTGACATGTCGAAGGACATATCAGGTCCGGAGTCACCACCAGAACTCCGGAGAAGCTGGTGTGTCGAAGGACATATCAGGTTTGGAGTTATTAGCTCCGTCCTAGCGCAGCGGTATCTAAGGATAATCCGACAAAGGTACAGTCCTTGTGGAGGACCACTGTCATTGGAATGATACGTAGCCGACAAATTGTACCAAGAGAGAGCCCCACGGTTATGTCTTGTAGCGACTCTCAAATTGTATAAAGAAGAGCTAATTTCCCGAGGACGAGACACATAACACCTACTCCAGACCATACTTTATATTCTCCGCATTTATCTCATATCACTATACTTACTCTTACGTCGGAGTTGGTCCTGGATTAACACCCCCGGGGCGAGCTAACGGTGTTCTTTCTTATTTTCAGCTGGGAGACGAAGGAGTAAGGTCCGAAGGAACCAAGCTGATACATATATTCATTAAGGATGAGGTCACTTTTACCAAGCTCAAGCAGTCCACGTAAATTTACCTCAACATTTGGCACCATCCGTGGGACACGGCATCCCAATCTCCCCAAATAAAAAAACCGAAGAAGGCATGGTTGACTCGTAACCTATGAAGGAGGAAATTTGGGGAGCGGAAGTAAGATACGTTGGAACGGAAACCCACGGGGGACCCACCGAACCAGTCCTACAAACGCAGAAAACCCCTTCCCCTTCTCCGGCCTTTATCAAAGAAAACATTGATGTGTTGAGAACAATGATCAAAGAACATGACCAGCAAGCCAAGACAAAAGCTACGCCAAGAAGACTTGCCTATGCCGACTCTGATAAGGAAGCTCCTGCCAGGTCGCTAGCAAGGGGTTTTTTTGATCGATTCTCCCTTGAATCTTCCGGCACATCCGATACTTACAAGCAAACTCGTTCTGCCAGTAAAAGTCAGAGGACTCCTTCCAAGAACAAAGAACCAGCACACCCAAGAAGGTCAAGAAGGTTTGAAGACCAGAGCATAACCAAAGAGAAAACAAGAAGGGAAAGGTCCAAGTCTAGAGGGAAAAGGTCTGGACACCAAGAAACAAGCTCGGAATCTAAATACGAAGAAGGTTCGAAAGACACGTGGGAAGATCTGAATTCACCCTACAAAAGACCTAAACCCACTCCTTTTACCCAAAGGATCACTCGCTTCAAATATCATCGGAGGGCAAAGCTCGCAAGGAACATCAGGGTATATGAGGGAAACAAAGATCTGGAGGATCATTTAGGTATCTTCTCGGCGGCGGCCGGGCAAGAAGAATGGTCGATGCCCATTTGGTGCAAAATGTTCCGCCAAACCCTGAGTGGAGCGGCACAAAACTGGTTTGATGATTTGGACTCTAAGAGTGTCGACAGTTTTGAGGAACTAAGTCAAAAATTCTTGGAAGAATTTTCACAACAAAAGAGATATGCCAAAGATCCTATGGATATTCACGACATCAAGAGAAGACAGAATGAAGGTTTACAAGCTTTTATGGATCGGTTCAAGTCCGAAAGTTCACACATAAAGGGAGTTCCTCCGGTCCTACGTATCTCAACTTTTATGCAAGGTCATGGTCATCCGGAACTCGCTAAAAAGCTCAACAAAAAAAATACCCAATACGTTGGACGAGATGTTCGAAAGAGTCAGGGCTTTCATCAGAGGAGAAGTTGTTGCGGGTTTAGGCAAAAATGGTCCGTCCTCCTCAGTGGGACAAGGGGAATGTCCGTTCGGCATGGTCTGGAGGACCCGAAAAAGCTAGAAACGGAGGTGGCCCAAGAGACACGTAAAGAAACATAAGGATATACACTTCTTATCCCAGAAAAGATACTTTCATCCCACTTATCAAGACTCCAAAAGAGATCCTGGCCATGGAAAGCGTGAGCTTCCCAGAACCACCACCTTTGATTGGAACCCCTGAAAAACAAAACTTTAACAAATTTTTGTGATTACCACGGGGATAGAGGTCACAACACCAACGACTGCTATTAGTTAAAAAGAAAATAGAGGAAGTTGTGGCCTTAGGGAAGTTGGCTCACCTGGTGAAGGACATCCACCGGAACAACTAGAGGAACAAGAGTCAAAGAAGGAACAACGTAAAAGTCATAAATATTGATGTGTTTCGAAAGCTTTAAGTTTATAAGACAGATGTTGGGAATAAATCTTCAAGAGTTAATACTGCTAAGGTATAACTAACAGTACAACAGGGAAGTTAGAATCAGGCCCGGTACATTAACTTCGTACTGCCCAGAGTTAGTTAATACTGCTAGAAGAAGTAGTTAATACTACAATGCTGAGATAAGTCAATCTGCTGACTTGGAGATAAGGATGCATGGAGATAAATAAGGAATGAATATCTGTTATAGTTGTATTTGAATTGTAACAACTTCTAAGTAGTTCAACATTTATCTCGTTTATCAAACAATTTTGGAGGTCTGCTGAAGCTTCTACTAATGATAATGGAGAAGTAAATATAATGCTTACTATTGTAGTCACTCACTGTCTATCACCGAAGGATCTTTAAGACGACATCTCAAATTGGATGATCAAGATGTTATTACTTCTATTCCCAACTCAGAGATTTTTGAGCAATTGGCACTTATGGGATATCACACTGATTCAGATAAGTTAACTTTTCAAAATGGGGCTTTTACCTCCACACTCATTGGAGTTTTCTTAATTCACAATATTCTTCAAAGCCAAAGCCCAAAAGAATGACTGCTTGGGTAGCAGTTTAATTAGTAATATTACAACAGCTGTTATCTGTTTAGCAACCATAGTAATTAATTTTTCTAGGTGATTTTTGAGCATATGGTGTCCAACATTTCTAGCCCCATAAGTTTTTAATGTACCATAAGTTCATTCAAATATGCCTAGATATGCAGAGGAACCATCTTTAACAACACTCAAGAACATATCCTGTACCCTCCCTTAGCAACAAAGTCTTTAACAACATGAAGAGGCCTACAAATTATATTCAGGCCAGGAAGTTGCAAAAATTCTCATAAAAAAAGAACAATATTCCTACTCTTTAAAATAAATGAATATCAGGAGCAAGTCCCTAGCATGCTCCTTAATTATAGTTTTTTGCCGATAAGAAAAAGAGAATCGCCGAGGCTAACAACTGTATTGCAACATTTAAAGCATGAACCTACCGTCATGGCAAATAAGCTAGAACTCCTGGAAATTACAAAAAGGTGCAAATTTTATGTTTAACATCTTTGAAAATTTTGTCATGACAATTGTTAACGTATCTTTATATCGTGTTAATGTCGCAAAGCCTAACACAATGGCTAAAGAGTATTGTTTGAGTTGAGCCTTCTTAATGTATGGAGTATGAACATAGTAAATATTGCTTGGCTTGAATTTAAAAAAAACGTTGGGTGTGTTTACTTTTGACTTAAATTTTCAGGCTCCCAAAAGCTCCCAAAAAATTAATGACCTTGAGGGATTGCGTAATAATCATATAATTTAAGCTTTGCAAAGATGTTGGTAGATTATGGCTCTTGTAACTTTCATGTTTGAAAATCTTTTGTAAGCAGTTTTGGTAAAACAGCATCACCCGTTGTACGTTTCCCACATCTTTTATAAAACCTACTAATACAAAAGATAACGCCCCGCTGCAACGCGCGGGTTATTTAGCTTGTATATTATCATTAGAGATGTAATTCACTATTCATGTTAACCGCTGTTGATGATCCAATCCATTATACTTAATCCAGCCCACTCCTTGGCCCACCAGATGTACCCACCAACTGTAAAATATGTGTGTGTGTATCCTTGCCATTCGTGCACACTTTTGTCTCTTCCGCTTCACCTTCTAGACGTTGCTGACATTCCATCGTACCACCATCTTCATCAACAAGCTTCATCGATCAAGACTACAACAGGTTAAATGGGTTTAACTTTGTTGATACTTTCCTTACTAATTGTTTACTTATTATTTTCCTTTCACTTGATGTTAGGGTTGTAAAATTATCGATAAATAATGCATATGCATGCAACATAGTTCCATGTCTGGAGACTAAGTGCTTACGCCTCACATAATTTGCTTATCATATGGATAATACTATCTGCTATGTCATGTTTCGTCAATAGAGAAAACTTAGTTAAATCAAATAAAGTTATGCTTATTGTTTAATGTTTAATAAGTTCGGCCACACACGCACATTTTGCACCATAATCTGAAACTTAATGCCAATGACTCATGGGCTAAAATCCAATTTTGCAACCGTAACAATTGGGTGTATACATATATAGTATATATATATATATAAATCTATATAATATAAATATATATATATAAATATAATATATATATATATATATATAGCTGCTTATTAGCCACACCCATTAGCAATGAAAACTAAAAGTAGGCCAACTAAAAGGAAATCAATTGATGATTCGTCAATGGAATGCAGTTAAAAAGACATTTTGAAAAAACCCCGTGCAACATTCCCACCAGCAATGTCGAATACCAACAAACCAGTCATGAACATCGCTTGCCTTTAACAAAAGGGTCAGCCTATTGACAAAGCTGTTAGGACAAACATTGGATTACCTATGGGAAACACCATACCCAAAGGAACGCCATGTAAGTTTCGTTATTGTTATATCGCTAACTTTAGCAACAATTATACGTCTGTTATGCTTACCATTTACATATTTACTTGCCAGATATCTTTTCAAAAGAATGTTCACAAAAGAGTTTTTTCAAGTTAGAAAATTGCATACGTCTAACAGAGAATATTTTAATAATTAAGTGTTATGTCTAACACTTAGATTTTACAGTCACAAGACATCTTCCAACAGAATGCCGCAAAAGAGGTACGGCTAAGTTGTAAATTACAGGAGCAAATGTTGATGGTGTTGACCCCTACAGCTTGAAAACATGCGACATATTAGGTACGTAAGTATGAAACATGCAAAATCTGGTAATAAACAAATACATGCCCTCATTAATGCCATGTACTAAATAGATTTGTTTTATACAGCAATGGGACAATGCAAAAGCCAAAAAAGGTTGTTTTATGATCGCCTAATTATTTTGTATTAGTAAAAAATTGTCATATTCATATTAACTAAATGCTTTCTTTTACAGAAATGATATATGAAAATAGAGATCGCCAAACACGACAACTATCTAAAGATGAAGCTGAAACTTCATGTAGTAGCAACCAGGATGAGGGTGAAACTTCATGTATTAACAGGCATATATTGCAAGCACAAACTAATAATGATGAAGACGAACGCCCGTCCTTAAGGCGACGGCCAAAAATACATAATTTTGACCGTACCTATCTTGATCGCCAAAGAAAAACAAAATGGCATAAGTACCATATATTTATGTTCATATCCTATTTGCTTATAATAAATTAGTTGCTAATATTCTATTGATTATGAATTTAGGTAATCGACATGGGAACATACTATATGTTGGGAATTAAACACTTCAGAGTTAGTACTGCCAAGGGATGAGTTAGTACTGTTAAGCCAACAGTTAGTACTGCTAGAAGAAAATAGTTAGTACTAAATCAGTCAGTTAATACTGCTAGAGTAAGTTAGTACTGCCTGTACTAACTTAAGACTATTGAAGAACTTACTACTGCTTTACTACTGTTGGTTATAGAGTTACTACTGCTGGTTCAAGATTACTGCTGTTGGTGAGAAAGTTAATGCTGCTGAAAGTCTTCTTGTTGTTTCAACTGAAGTTAATGCTGATTAGTCAAACAGAAGACTGAAGATTAATGATGATTGAAGAGATTAATGCTGATTGAGAATTTGACTAAATACTTACGAAAGTATTTAATATTTAGTCATTGCATTTAATATATTTGACTAAATATTTAGGAAAGTATTGTAAGCTCATTAGGACTCCTTGGTGTATAAAAGGAGATCCTAGGGCATCTAGTTTATTATCTCATACATCTCAAATCATCTCATTCATCTCATTATCATACACATACCTACATAGCATCTCATAGAAAAGCTTCAAGGTTGTAAACCCTAGTACTAAGTTAAGAGTACTCGTATTATTTATCATTAATAATATTGAAGCGTTTTTGTTCTATCTGATCTATTGTTTCATCGATAGTCTTATAGAGTATTAAAGAGTACAGATTCACGAATACTCTTTAATTTCATAAACAAAGTTTCTATCAGTGTTATTTTGGATTACAGCCACTACGGTAAACAAACCTTTATAGTAAAGACATCGATCTGGAGGGGATTCTCACAAGTGGTATTTAGTGATGTGCTTTGTGGAACTTTGATATAGGAGTAATGGTTTTGGAACATTTCTAAGAACAATGCGTTGGACAATGACTTCTACTTGCGCAAAACTCGGGGGTGTATTAGATTGTGGGAGATAAGGATCCAACACAGAACTTTAGATCCAGGACTTATGCTCATATGGGTGGTCATAGAGGAATGGGAATTCATGGGTCCTATTCTTGTATACTGCTTTAGCAAACCAGCAAACTGGTCCATCTATTAGGATTGAAGATGAATTGTGCCTTCTACTGCTTGTAGAAAAGATTTGTAAAAAGAATGATGTAAAGGCCATAGTCTTTGTCATGCACTGCCCAATAAACATCAACTTACCTTGATTTATAAAACCTTGTAGATCCTAGATCGAGAGCCACAAGGCTCTGATACCAATTGTGAAAACCTAAAGATCGTTGAATCGTTTAAGCTCAGGTTGTTTAGACCTTTATCTAGGATAATATCAATGTTCATAAGTTATAAAAACAAAGCGGAATAAGAACAAAGATATTCAACAAGGTTTTCCATTCATACGTTTCCATCAAGCCCCAATTCTAGACGATCAACTCTAGAACGGTTACAATCTAACAGGGATCAAAGATCCTTGGGGCTACACACTTCTTCACTAGACGTCTACATCTCTACGTGTTTACACACACATACGTTTTTCTGTGCACACACTTAAAACAATGTCTATGGATCTCTTTATATAATAGAGTCCATAAGACTTACAAAGGAAATCTATTTGAATTAGGAAACTTGTCAATTAGCATTAACGTCAGTCTTCTATTTGACTAATCAGCATTAACTTCAGTCAATTAGCATTAACTTCAGTCTTCTTTTTGACTAATCAGCATTAACTTCAGTCTTCTGTTTGAATTAGGAAACTAATAAATCAGCATTAATCTTCAACATTAATTTTGATCTTGTTTCATTCTTTAGCATATCTTGTAGAATCCTCCATCTTTTGTAGAATTTCATAATGTCAAATTAGTCCCTCTTATTTCATTCTTTTGTTCTTTTGTCTCACCAAATCTATAATTCCCAACAATTGTTGTTTATCAATAATATTGAAGCATTTGGTTGTATCTTGTGTTCTTTACATAATTACTGTTTCATTGATAAATATCTTCTAGAGTATTGAAGTGTAGATTCCGCATACACTTTGATATACAAACAAAGTCTCAACCATTGTTATTTTGGATTCATCCAAGGTAACATACTCTTTACAAGGTAAAGAATCGATCAAGGATTGTGATCAACAAGTGGTATCAGAGCCTATGCTTTGAGAAACTTTGATCTAGAAGATATCATCAAAAAGAATTCTATATTCACAAGGAAGAGATGGCTCCCATGGCTCTTTCAGACTCTAAGGTAAAAAATGATAAATCTTGTTCTAAATCTTGTTTGAAAAACTATGAAGCTCTAAAGAAACAGTATGATGATTTGCTTGTTAAATTAGATGATACTGGTTTTAAAGCAGCTACATACAAAAGAGGTTTATCAATTTTAGAAGGACAAATTCTTAAATATAAAGAACATGAAGTTCTTTTTTCTGAAGAAATTGCTTTACTTAAAAGAAGTGTAGGTCACAAAGAATATCAAATGGGATTACTTAGGACTGAACTTGAAAAGGTTAAAGAAGAAAAGGAGGGGTTTGAGTTTAAGATTGCAAAATTTGAAAAATCAGCAAAAGACTTAGATCAGTTGTTAGCAAATCAGATAACTGACAAGAGCAAAAAGGGTTTTGGTTATAATGCTGTCCCCTCACCTCATCCCTTGATTCTTAATAGACCAACACCTTTAGACTTATCTTATTCAGGTCTTGAAGAATTCAAACAACCTGAGGTTATTGAGTATGGTCCTAGGGATTCTAGTTTAAAGCCTACCACTGGTTGTGATAAAGAGTCAGATAATTCTAAGGAGAATACTGATGACTCTTTAAAACAACAACAAAAGACTGATTCTAAAACTAGCTCTGTTAAGTCTCCACTTAAGGTAGACAAAGATTGGAAAGAAAAGTTTTTCTGTCCTGCTAATCATGTTAGGGAAGAAGAACCTAAGAAAGCTAGAGAGAATAATGATGCTCCAATTATTGAAGATTGGGTGTCAAATGATAAGGAACAAGATGAGTCTCCTATTGTGGTAGAAAAGAAAACTGTTGTTCCTACTATTCCTAAAGTTAATGTTGTTAAATCTAAACAACAAGAAAAACTAGTTAGGAAACTAGTTAAATATGCAGAGATGTATAGATCACAAAAACCTAGAGGGAATCAAAGGAATTGGAATAATCTCAAATCCCAACAACTAGGGAGTGACTTTGTGATGATCAAGAAAGCTTGCTATGTATGTGGAAGTTTTGAACACCTGCAGTATACCTGTAAACACAAGAGACATGTTAATGATAAAAAACAGGTACAAAAACCTATATGGAACAATGCTAGAAGGGTAAATCATCATAATTCTCATAGAATGTCTTACCCTCATCCAAAAAGAAACTTTGTTCCAAAAGCAGTCTTAATGAAAATTGGGATGAGACCAGTTAATGCTGCTAAGCCAAAGGCTGCATATAATGCTGTCAAAAGGAATAAGTTTAATGCTGTTAAAGCATCAGCATGTTGGGTCTGGATGCCAAAGAACAGAGTGGTAGATCATGTATCCAAAAACATCAATGCATCAGTTACTTTGAAGAGATTGGATTACATTGATGCACAAGGAAGATTCAAGTCTGTGATGGCTTGGGTTCCCATAAGAAGATGATTTGGAGGATCCTTCCAAACAGGGGAGGATATGAAAAATGCTCATATTAATGAAGATCACTTTTGTTCAGATGGATGCACAGGCTCAGGGGAGGCAAGAGTGCAGCAAAGAAAAAGAAGAATCCAGAGAAGAGTGCAGCAAAAGCAGAAAGACCAAGAAGATGAAGTGTTTGGAAGAATCCTCTCAGCAAAGAAAATGAAGGTTTAATTCAAGAAACTTGATGATTTGGAGGTAAATCACAAGTTTAGGGGAGGATTGTTGGGAATTAAACACTTCAGAGTTAGTACTGCTAAGCTAAGAGTTAGTACTGCCAAGCCAACAGTTAGTACTGTTAGAAGAAAATAGTTAGTACTGCTCAAGATTACAACTGTCAGTACTAAACTAGTCAGTTAGTACTGCTAGAGTAAGTTAGTACTGTTAGTACTAACTTAAGGCTGTTGAAGAACTTAGTACTGCTAGTGTATAAGTTAGTGCTGCTGATGGAAGATTAATGCTGCTGAAGAGTTAAAGCTGCTGCAAAGATAAGAGTGATTCAAGTCAAAGCTGTTGAAGAGACTACAGCTGTGTGAAGAGATAAGTATGAGTTATTTTAGGAAAAGATTATTGATTGATAGAAAAGATCTTGTATATCTTTTAGTATGGTAAGTTAGTAATTGTAGTTTGACTATGACTCCTTGTGTCTATAAAAGGAGATCATAAGTCATAGAGAAAGATAGACAATCACAATACTTCTCATACACATCTCTTAGATTCATAGCTTCAAGGTTGTAAACCCTAGTACTAAGATAGAGTACTCGTATTATTATCATTAATAATATTGAAGCTTGTTGGTTATATTGTTCTTCCTACTACATCATTATTACTGTTTCATTGGTATTCTTCTTAGTGGTATAAACTAGATTCCGCATAGTTTATATCATATACACAAAGCTTCACACTTAGTACCTTTGGATTTATCCAAGGATACTAAACCTTATATCTAACTAAGGAGTTAAAGATCTGTTCAAGTGGGATCTACAAAAATGGGATATTACCAGAAGAACAACCTGTGTCTCGCGCCATGTTTTCAGAATCTACCCTGCTCACGCAAAGACCATAAGCGTGAGATTTTGAAATATTAATTTTGAGCCCTGAAGCGAGATAGAAGACCTGCAAAATTCTTATAATGTTGTCCATGTCTTACTTGTTCCAGTCAGATATAATTACCACATCATCCGCGTAAAAAAGATGAGAAATATTGAAATTCGTATTTCCCACCTTTGTACCACGAAGAAGGCCAGAAGAAACCGCATCTTTTAACGCAAAGTGCAGCCCTTCCATAACAATAATGAACAAGAAAGGGCTGAGAGGGTCTCCTTAACGAAGACCGCATTTAATCGAGAATTCACTTATAGGGCTCCCATTGACCAAAACTGACGCTCGAGCCGAGTGAAGACACATATGAATCCACCTCCTCCATTTACAACCAAACCCAAGACTCGAAAGCATATGATCAAGATACTTCCAACTGACGGTGTCGAAAGCTTTTTCAAAATCGACTTTAAATATCATAAGCTTTCGTTTCTTCCTTCTGTACCACGACACTAAGCATTAAAGGACCGTCAAGTATTTGTCTACCCGATATAAAAGTCGATCGCTCGTGACCAATCACTTTTTTTACAACTTTAGCTAATCGGTTAGCTAAAAGTTTTGCGATAATTTTATACTGCATGCCTATCAAAGATATAGGACGAAAGTCTTTAATGTGTCGCTACCTTCGGGATGAGAGTGATAAAGGACGAATTGGCGCCTTTAGGGATTGAAAATGTATCAAACGAATGTTTCACACATCAACTACATCATCTTTCAGAAGATCCCAATATTTTTTAAGAAAAAGAAACGAAAACCCATCCGGTCCCGGGGCCTTTTGGCTACCACAGTCCCAAACAACCATTTTTATGTCATCCACTGTCACGATTTTTTCCAGCTCAATATTATCTTCATTGTTTAGAGATGCATGTGGAATAACAGAAGGAAGATCCATCATAGTATCTGAAGACTTGAATTTATCTTTATAGAAGTTGTAGAAAGCCATTTTAACATGTTGAGGATTGGTGACCCAAACGCTATTTTGCATAACACCTTTCACTGTTTGATGATGCCTTTTTTGTTTCAAAATTCCGTGAAAGAAATTTGAGTTTTCGTCCTCTTCAACGTCCCATTTAACTCTTGCTTTTTTAGTCGTGTCCATTTCCACCAGCTTTTGAATGTCGTCACACTCTTTTATCAGGTTCAAACGTTCCACTTTCTCTTCCTCTGAAGCTACACCAGAATCAATCTTACCATCGATAACTGTTAGCCTGGAATTAACCTCGTACATACGAGAGACCTCTCTATTTTTTTGCAAGAAGGTTCTAAGCTTTAATATGTTATTTAATAGCTTTTAACTTATCATGAAAAGTCACCTGAAGGTTTCAATGAGAGCATTCAGTATTGAAACCGTCACGTTGTAACCATGAGTGAAAAAATTTAAAAGGAACCGGTCCATAGTCA
>BQNB010093057.1:3127-26463 GCA_026074375.1 Tanacetum coccineum
AGACATAAAGTGACGCCGTCACGCCTCTTTTTCTATATCTACAAATCTGTTTTTAGGGTTTTAGTGTGTAACTTTTTGGAGATACTTAAAGAAACCCTAGAAGATTCTACGTAGCAAAGGCGTCAGAGACATAAAGTGACGTCGTCGCGCCTCTTTTTCTAAATCTACAAATCTGTTTTTAGGGTTTTAGTGTGTAACTTTTGGGAGACAAACCCTAGTTTTAGAAGACAATTTTAGCAGCCTTTGGGCTCATTTTTAGGGTGTCAAAACCCTTTTGTAACAGCCTCAACTGCATGATTTAATCAAGTGAAGTTCATTTATCCCTCCACTTAATATGTCTATGTGTTTTGTGATAGATTCTTGTTCTTCTTCTTTATTTACCATGCAAGGCTAGATCTATTAGTATTTACTTATGATTGCATGAAACTTAGTTTGTAGATCCTTTTAATGTTGCTTCTTGTGATGGATGTGCGCGTTAGGCTTTAGAAAACTAGCCATAAGCTATTAAATTGGCATAAACGTCTAGGGAAACGCGAGTTTGTAGAAAGGATACCATCGGTAATAGTCTTCATACTACCTTAACCCTAATATGGTTTATCCCTCTTAAGGTATTCTAATTGCATGTAATATACTCTTAGGGGCCTTGTAATAGTCTTCATACTACCTTACTTGTGCTTTGCCTTAACAGAATATTACATAGACGATGGGTTCATGTAATTCGTTCATGACTTAGAAAACACTTACACAGACCATCACAATGGTGACAAAGCAACAAGGTTAGGAGAAGCAAACTGAGGAGTAGTGCATGATTAAGTAAATACGTTCGTTTACCATATAAGTTATCACCAGAGTAGTTTAGATTTAAAATTAGTTTAATTAGTTAAAAACCAACCAACCTCTCAACTAATGATATTTATCTGCTTTAATAAAAACATAAAAATACAAAAAGAATCTTCTCTCAACCCCGTAGACCTTTGTTAGATTCTGTTCGAGCCTTCCCAACCTAATCCCCTAGAGAACGATAACAACCCCCGAGTCTTGCCTATACTATACTACAACAGTTAGGTACACTGCCTAGGGAGTTGTAAAACTTCTTGTTGAAGTCCTACAACGACCTCACATCAAGTTTTTGGCGCCGCTGCATGGGGAATAGTTAGGTTTTGATCATTGTTTAACTTAGGTCTACTCGCTTGATTCCTATCAAGTTAGAATTTTATTTTCAATATATTAGCTTTCTTTTAGTCTATCTTTTCTTTGTACCCTGAACGGTCTGATAATAGATTGAAAAAAAAAGAGTTTAGCAAGGAACTAGAAACTTAAAAGTACATAAGAATTACAAGAAATAAAAGCATAATAAGCAACCGGACATTTTAACACGAGGAAACTAAAGGGATGAAAAAACTTTTGAGACGGAGGCCGAACATTTGGTTTTCACTCCGTCAAAAGAAAAACCCCCACCACGGAGGCCGAGCCACCGGTTTTCACTCTGAGGTGGTTTTTGAAGAAACCCTAAACAAGCCCCGAGGAAGAAGGTGAGACAAGAAAGCAGCCTTCTGAAACAAAGCATTCAACCATTGTCCAGATAGTCTAATCTTTCTTTGTGTTTAATTGTTTAATAAATCATTTTCGTTGACCTCCATGGAGATGAATACCCTATCCGTACTCATTGAGAGTTACTCCAGACCTAGCCAGAGGGATTTAGGAAACACCACATTGAGCTCCCCGAAGGAACAATGTGGACCTCTTCGATCCGACAAGACCAGTCTGAATTGGTGCAAAACGATGCACATATTACCACGAACTTTGGTTCGAGGATCCAAACCATCATCTTAAGGATTTCTTAAAACTTATGGACTCACTTGACCTTGATGTTGCAAATCGGGAAAGAACGCGCTTGTGTTTATTTCAATTTTCCTTTCGCGCTCAAGCTAGCAATTAACTTGAACAACTTCTAGAAGGATCAATCTCCACTTAGAATGATCTTACAACTCATTTCCTTGCTCAATTATTTCCACCAAGAAGGACCGCAAAACTCTAAAATGATATCCTTATTTTCCAACAACATCAAGGAGAATCCCTATCTGAAGCATGGGCTCGTTTTAAGGACTTACTAAAAAAAGTCCCTCATCATGGCATCGACCTTTGGCTCCAAGTCTAATTATTTTATGACCATAGTCAATGCTCGTCATAAGCCAACCATCGATCAAATCGGCCGTGGTAAGCTACGTGACATAAACGCCAAGATCATGGCATTATAAGAGACCGTCGCCCTCAATGACAACGAAAGTTAGAACGACCCAAGGACTTTGCTAAACCAGTCAAGACAATCTCTTTGCCTCAAGATGTCCCGAGTACACCTGACCGTCGCCTCATCTCGAAAATCAAGTCTAACATTTTATGGAAGCTCATCTTGCTCCTAAGCAACCTATTCAAGTGAACAAAATCACTTCTTCATGCGAAGATCTGCAGTGGGCCCCCCACGACACTGCATACTGCATTGTGGAACTAATTCCCGAGCAAGCTTTTGTGAATATGCATTCTCGCGGTATCGACGAAGCGGGAGGTAAGCAGTTCACTGATGAACCTAAGACCAAGAAGCTTTACGAAGCACCAATGCATGGAAAGAGAAGCCAACTTTTAACAGGGCACAGACGCCCTACATCACATTCACAAGCCCACAAACGGCCCGTTCTCCAGCTACTCATTACTAGTTACCAAATGAAGCTTGAAAAGGCATTAAATTGATATTGACTCTCATCAAGAAGGAGAGTGTCTATCCCAAAACTCCAACTTGGACAACAACAGACAACATGATTAGTGAAAATATAATCTTTTATGAAGTTCGCTTCTGAAAACTTGATGACACGCCTATCCGTAACAACTACAGAAAACCCCACACTCAAATAAATATTGCGTCCACCACTACCCTACAAAAGAAGAGCTTCGAGGCAATGGAATCAAAAGCCCATCAAAGTTACTCTCCTGAAATATCTGTCTCAGTCATCCTTAGCAGAACAAAATAGAAACCCTTCATCCCCAAAACGTGTTCACTTTGTTAATTCAATCATTATTCTAAACACGGAAGCAGAAGCAAGGAAAAGAGAAGAGTGAAGTCCTAAGTGTAACCGAGAACAAGGAATCACAAATAGACAGTTACAGCGAAGAGGTGTTCGAGAAGAAACTGATGAAGAAACCGAAGAAGAAGAAGAGGAAGTGGGGAATAGTTAGGTTTTGATCATTGTTTAACTTAGGTCTACTCGCTTGATTCCTATCAAGTTAGAATTTTATTTTCAATATATTAGCTTTCTTTTAGTCTATCTTTTCTTTGTACCCTTTATTCGTAACTGATAAGTGTAAAATACACATATCCATTTATGCTTAAAATAGCCTAAATAAACCCAAAATAGACCAAAAATAGCAAAAATATGCTTGTATTTATGTTTTGTGTGTGCATGTACGGATATATCAAAAATCACATGAAAATCGTCAAAAACAAGCAAGCACGGACACGAGAACGGAAGAGTGAACAAAAGCCGGAAGCAAAGCCAGGAAAAGTCAAACCCTCAGTCAAAGTGGTCAAATCATGGTCAACAAAAGTCAACAAGACCCAAAATATTCCACTTTAGCCCCTCAACTTTCAGAAAAGTTCATAAATGGTCCCTAAGCCTAATTGGGCCTCACCCGGATCCTTAAGCCCAAAATCATAGCCCAACTCTTTCTTTATAAACTCCAGGGACCAAACTAGCATATTTCAAAAATACTTTTATAACTAAAAAGGGAGAAAAGAAAGAAAGGGACCATTTGTGTAATAAGCCCAAACTCCAACTGAATTACCTTTCAGTTAAAAAATGGGCGCGAACACTATTCACCCATCATCTCTAGCTTTCACCATGGTAAAACAAGGGGCAAATGGAAATTAAGGGGTGAGTTAGTCAATTCAAAAGCTCCCTAACAAGATTGCAAGGACAAATTAGTCATCTCCAAGCTCTACTTAACCTCACTCAAGCTTTAGGCCACGTCAGCAATGGTGAAAGCACAAGTATATGTGGGATTTGTACTAGACTCTCTCTCAAAAGAAGCACAAGCTGTCACATCAAGGAATGACAGCTTGGCAATCCTTGAGTGCACACAATTTGATCAAACGGCTATTAATCATTTGGCAATGATTAGAAGATTCAAGGGATGAGATTGAAAGATTAGAGAGCAAGGCAAGAGGGTCTGGAAGCTTCACCAAATGGCTATAAATAGAGCCTCACTCTTCACACACACACGTAGCCTTAATTTAGTTTAGCTTAAATTTTAAATTCCTAGCTTAATGTTGTTTTAAATCTTGTAATTTTCCTTTTAAGTATTGTAAGCTTTTTATTAATGAAATTCAGTTGTTCTTAATTTTTTTAATCTCTCAAAATCTCTTTAATTCATAAGCTCTCATTTTTCTTATTTGATATTAAGCTAAAGCTCAATAAGCCCTCATAAGCTCAAAATCAGCTCTAATAAGTCTATAAGCTTATTATGGAGCTCAACCACCTGAATCATACTTTGAAACCTGTAAGAATGAGCTAAAATTTCTATTACTTTGGATTTGTGAGCTTAAGGAAGGGGGATCTAAAATGGAATGATCCTCATTGACTAATACCCTAGCTTATTAATAAGCTAGGGAGCTTGTAGCTGCTCTTGTGGTACCTCTTTTTAGCTTTGAGATAAGTAAGTCTCACCTTTAAAGTCGTGGTTCTTTTCTATCTAAGCATAATTTTCACTTATATTCTTCTTATGCTTATCTTGCTTATTCAGTTGCTTAATAGTGCTTAATCCTTTTAACTAGCTTACTAAATTAGCTTGTTTTCTGTTTTTGATTTCTTAGTTTAGAATCATAGTCTATCAAAAAATTGTCTTAAAACTTAAAACCTAAAAAAATAGTAGAAAATAAGTTAAATCTAGATTATTTCTTAATCAGTGTTAATTCATGTTATTAGGGTTGTTAAAAATTCTAAAAATCATCTGTAGTTAGTGTTGTTAATTAATTTGCAATTAATGGCTTAAAACCATTTCTGTCAAAATGGTAAAGGGGTGTTTGGGTTAGTGTTATTTGACCATAAAAAGTCAAAATAACTTAGTACTTTCACTTTTGATAATTAGATGTTCATTATTGATTAAGTTTTAAGTAGATTTGTAGCAAGAGTTTAAGTTGTTAATTCATCTTATGGCCTAATTAGTTGTTCCTGCACCAGGGCATTTTCCCTTATACCTTAAGCTTGTGAAAATTTGATCTCTGCCCTCCAAGCTTAGATCTTGCTTATGGCATCTAATTTTTTGCACTCAATAGAGTGTTTCTTAGTGCCAGGTTCACCTCATAGGTAACTTGCACTAAACAGTTGCACTAGTGCAATAGTGCATCATACTAACAAAAGTTATACTGCTGCATTTTAGCTAGATTTTAGCTAGGTAATCCTAGGATTTAGTTTCTAAGGTTAGAGTAGGATTAAGATTAGGTATAGCTTAATTCATTTTAAGACTTATTTTTTTTATTTCCACTTATTAACTGTAGAACGTTTCTTTTAAAAATTCAACTAAGAAAAACAAAAGCCCAAACAGTAGTTAATAGTTGATTAGCTTATGACTTTGATTTCTAGCTTGCAGTAAGTAAGGTTTTTATTTTTTAATTAGTAGCTATTAAGTAGTATGTCAAGTTTGCAAAGCTCATTTGTTGTATTCGCTTTTGAGCAATTGAGCTTGTAAGTTTTTGTAAGCTTAAGGGCATATTTCCTTAGTAGTGCTACTTTCATCATCGTTTTCAGTTGTTCACTAGTGTTTTAACTCCAAATTTCTTTACATAGATAGATTAAGCACATTCAACTAGCTTCCAAAACTTCTTTTGTTTCTAAAATTGAGCTTAATTTGAGCTTAATATAGCCAATTTAGTAAAAATAAGCCCAAAACTCCACTTTCTGTGACAGCTTATTGATAAGCTGTTAATGAGCTTATTAGTTAGTTTTAGCTTATGTCCCTTTTATTAAAGTTGGTTAGATTTGTGTCCTCTTTAAGTTCCAATATTTAGTTTTTCATAAAAGTAAAAAAAAATAAAAAATCCAAAAAGGTGTTGCCCACACCAACCCCGACCTCTCACTTATAACCCAATTGTGAAAACAGATTGCATAAAAAGCGTCATGCCATCCATATCACGCACAATGTTTAATACTAGTACACGATTTAATTTCCCTTTTCAATAATAAGCCGTAGCTATATAAGCTCATTTGAGGGCTTATTTGTTTAGCAATTTAGTTTTTCTTATTTTTCTTGTGATCCTGCTAGTGTTTAAGATTTACCCTGAATTTTTTAGATTTTTCCAGCTTAAATTTTATTTTTAATGAATTTTCGAAAGTAAAAATCTTAAAAAATACATAAAAAATAGAAAAAAGTTTCAGAAAAATACAAAAAAATAGTTTTTAGTTTTATAAAAAATAGCTTAAGTTTTACATTCATTTTTTTTTATTTGTAAAAATCATTTCCCACTATTTAGATTTTAATTTTCATTTTTGAGCTTTAATATTTTAATTTTAAATATGAAAATTAATTTTAAAAATAGTTACAAATAGTTATCATATATTTGCTTTTATAATATTACCTTTTCTAAGCTTAAAAATTATTTTTCCCAATTTTTAGTACTTAATTTGCTATTTTTTTTTTAGATTAAATTAGTCTTTAATTCATAATAAATTCAAAAATAATCAAAAAAATGTTTTTTCTTTTTCATAAATTCTTTTGTCCTATCTTAGGCTTTAAGAAATTTAGTTTTACATTTTTAGGGGATAGATTGAGTTTATTAGCTTAATGTCGCGTTTTATTTGTTTTTCCGTAATTTGTAAGTCTTTATATTTTTTAAATTCTTGTTTTCAATTATAGTTATAGAAAAAACCCAATCAATCTTCGAACCATTCAAATCATATTCAATATCAAAGCAGGAATCAAATTCTCAAATCATTGTGAAAACGACCCGGGAAATCCATACTTTCCCGGTAAACATACGTATATTATATATTATATATATATATATTTTAAAGAGTGAATTTTCCTTAGGGAATTTTCTTAATTGCTCTTGCTGAAATATTATATATTATTAGTATATTTTATACCGTATCACCTTAGCACCTCGTGCATCATTGACCTAATAAAATATGCTTTAAAACGTCAACATAAAGTTGGTGAATTCATAGGTTTATGAAAATATAATGTAGGACCGCAAGATTTCCATGTTTTTTATAATGCAACAGATGCAAACATCACAAAGTGTAATTACATTTCCTATAGTTACTGATACTAAAGCTCGACATGTATGAAATGCCATATAAAATATAGCCCACAATGCATGATTAAAGTTCAACCAAAACATCCCAAATCTGACATGGTATGCATCCGTTGGTTCACTCCGTGACACCAGTGAGAGCTACTCACCCGTATGGGGATGTCAATCCGCAAATAATCTTTTTATAACATTTCGCAGCTGACACAAGTAATTGGACAGTCATGATAATAGCTTAGTGGTTATCGTTACTTAGGCAAACACGTAATCATGATACAATGACACATTGCATCTAATATGTAAAACAATGCATGTTTATCACCCAAAAGTTGTAAATCATCTGATATATAAAAACATGGGCTAAGAACTCACCTTATCAAGTATCCCTCTGTGAAAAGGTAAATACCCAAAGTATGGCAAATGAATCAACGACCGTCAAATACCAAAGTAAATACGGCCAGTCTTAGTTTTACATAGTTTAGCCAACGATTCGTGTATAAACTACAATAATTTTGCTAGTTTATATATCTATTAACACTTGTGTGGTGATTTAGCATGTTATTATTGTATACGTTTTCCTCGTTTGCTCTTGGAAATTGACGACTATATACTTTTTAATATACACATTTTAAGTAATAATAAAAATACACCAATTTAATTATTCCTTGACTTAGTTAAATAAGAAATCGTTTAAAACACGACTAGTCCTATACCATGTGTGTTCATTTAAATCACTTAATTATATAAGATACCCTTAGGTTTTCATTAGTGGCAAAAACAGTCCCTATACTTAAAAACAGAATATTTACCGTTTACACCCCTAAGTTTCCATGTTGCTACATTTGTCCCTATGTTTACAAAATTAAATTTAGGTTTATGAGTTTCCAAACATCCCTTACTTCAGGGAAAGTCAAAAAACAGTATTATTAATACACTAGTAGTATTAACAATATGCTAGCAGTACAAACTCTGCTAGCAGTACTAACTTCAGCAGCATTATAAACTTCTTAAGCTGGCAGCATTAACTTTCTAACCTTAGCTCGAATCATACACCCATCAGTGAGTTTACAATTTCGTTAGAGATTGTTTGACTCGTGTTATTGACACTAGACGCGGCTCATGGTCCTTGCAAACTAATATCGACAAATTCTAAACAACCCTATTCGCATATAATATAGTGAACTCATCCCTATTATTGAGTCAAGACGAGTTTGTGTAGTATTATGATATGTGACATGAAAATGTTTCCGTTTTCCAAAAGAGTTTCAAACCCTTCGCTAAATAGTTTTACGTGATGCATGTCATTTTTAACAATCAAGCTTAACACAAGAACTTTGTTACGATGCCTTATTGACTTTGGTTCACCACACAAGTCTATGTATGTTGTATTATAAAGACTTACAAGGTATTTTGATTCATTTTAGGCACGACCCAAGTTTAGCTTGTTAACACAAAAAAATCGTGCCTTATCACACCATGAAGCAAACATGAAACTTAAGTATGAACACAAGCTAAGACACTTACAAGGGTCCTAGCTTCCTGAAGGGTAGTGTCTTGTGGTGTAGTAATAAACCCGAAAAGTAATCGCCAAGTCCTAGCTAAACCCAATCCTCTTTGTTTTCAAACCTTAAACGTATAACTCTAGCTTATAGATCACTAGGCTATACTTAGACCCTTTGTTTGTGAGTTGTGGTGTCGTGTTTTGAGCAAGTTGTGGTCTCGGCGTGTATGACCCGAAAGTCAAGACAAAGATATTATTGCTAAAGTGTTGTTTTTTTAAATGTGTCAGTGTTGTAAACACTTTTTAGTATGTGAGTCTTCCTATTTATAGAGAAAATATCTCTACACCACTTCCTAAAACCATGTCCCTTTCAGAGAGGAGTAGTAGTTTCAGTACAAGCTTATTGGTTTTTAGGGAAGTTCAATCGTGTTTTTAATTACGAAGTATTAATGAAATTTGGAGATGTACAAATTTGCAAGATTTGTTAGGTTGCAAGTGTGGTGGACGTGTTGCTAAAGGGAGATAAAACACAAGATACAAATTCTGTATAAGATTTGTTAATTACAAATGCCTTAATAAAACATAAAGTTGTAACAAGATTAAGCCAGATTTGTTTTGTATTAACCCATGGTCTTGTGCCGGTGTGAATGAAAGAAAATCAAAGGCCAAAGTGTGCAAGTGTTTAATTTTCCTTAACCATAAACTAACTACACTTCAACCTTAAACTAACTAAGGTATGTTATGGGTTAAGGTACATGTTGTAAGGGTATGTAAGTGATTTTTGCTCCTTCCCACACCATTGGACCTAGGATTTGAGTTAGGGTACACATGATTAGACAATGTTTAGATATATAGCTTCTTAGTACATAAGTTTGTTTAATAACTAAAAGAATATAATGTTTGCCTTAGTTTTGTGTTAAGTTTAAATCATAACCTGCCCCTATAGCTTAATGACATAAAAATTGTACATTTTTTGTGTTAGGAAATAAAAGTGGGTATTGGTTTGAGTGTCTAGATATTCCAGGTATTCCCGGGTATGTCTAAATGTATTTTATGTGAAACGTAAGCGTTTTACGTAACCAATAAAAATAAAATATGAAAGGTTATAAATTATATTCTTAATAATCATATAACACTTGCTTGATGTAAACTTTAACTTGTTTGGTGTCCGTTTACATGGGATTGATGATTTTTTTAGTTTACGCGATATTAACTATAATAAAATTAATTAAAATGGACGCGTAAAACTCTAAAAATAAATAATAGCAATAATTGAGTCAGGAAATGACCTGAAAATGTGAAATGTTACGGTTTTCCCTTTCCCCCCCCCCCCATCCGTATAGAAGTAGCTTTTCCTCAAGGCTCAGGATGCAACACTTGATGAAGGTACGGGTTTAGTGAAGAGATGCGGATACTTCTTTTGAAATTGGTCTTCGCGTTCCCCATGTGAACTCAGGACCTCTCCTTGAGTTCCATCAAACCTATGACAAGTAGATAAAGCTTCGCTTCACGTTTGACTTCTGATCCATGATCTCTAAAGGTTTTCCATAAAAACAAGCTTGTCCACCACATTGGAGACCTTCCAAAGAATGGCTAATGTTCGTCTGAAAAACATTTTCTTTAGATTGGAAAACATGAAAGTATTGTGAACTCTGCTCAACTCTTGAGGAAGCTCAAGCTTGTAAGCAAGGTTCCTAATCTTTTCCAGCACCTTGAAAGGTCCAACATATCTAGGGTTTAACTTTCCCGCCCGTTTGCCAAAACGTACGACCCCTTTCCAAGGTGAAACTTGAGCATAACTCTATCTCCCAACTTGAACTCCATCGGCTTACTCTTTAAGTCGGCGTAACTCTTTTGTCGGTCACGAGCGGCTTGCATTCTTTGCTTGATTTGAATGACCTTCTCAGTTGTCTCCTGGACCATTTCTGGACCAGTGAGTTGAACTTGCCCGACCTCGGCCCAACAAACAGGTAAACGACACTTTTGACCATAAAGTGCCTCGAAAGGTGCAGCCTTGATGCTAGCGTGATAATTGTTGTTGTAAGAAAACTCAACTAGTGGCAAATGTCTAACCCAACCATTTCCAAAGTCGATCATACAAGCACGAGCATATCCTCAAGTTTGGATAGTTCTCTCGCTTTGCCATCACCTACGGATGGTACGCAGTACTCATAACACGTTAGTACCCAAATCCCTTCTTAAGAGACTTCATGATATTTGACGCGAATCTAGGAGTCACGATCACAAATATATCGAGACAGGTTTCCATGCCTCGTGACTACTCCTTCAGGTACTCTCGCAATTTCTCCATGGAATCAGTCTCTCTCATTGGAGTAAAGATTGCAGACTTAGTAAGTCGGTCAACAATCACCCAAATTGTGTCATATCCTTGAGATAACTTAGGAAGCTTCGTGACAAAGTCCATTGTGATGTATCTCACTTCCATTGGGGTATCTCGGGTTAACTAACAAACCCGATGGCCTTTGGTGTTCAGCTTTGACTTTAGCACACGTTAAACATTTGCTAACATAGGTGGCGATGTCGGCCTTTATATTAGGCCACCAATATAGCTTTTTCATGTCCTGGTACATCTTGTCAGAACCCGGATGGATGGAGTATTTTGATTTGTGAGACTCGTGCATGATCACAGTACTCAAGTCACCATAACATGGCAACTAACTCCTGTCGTTTAAGCATAAGGTTTCGTCAGCTTGGGGTTCCAACTTTTCCTTCAGTATATCCTTCCTGATCATACCACCTACATCTTCGTTCTTAAGATTCTCTGGTTTTTGTGCTTCGGTCTGAGCATTCAAGATTTGTTTGGGAAGATCCAAAACTAATAGTCCATCACTAAGGCTCGACTCATACGGTTTACTTTGCCTCTTTCCTCTTCAAAGCATCAGCACAACATTTGCTTTCTCCCAGGTGATAACGAATCTCACAAACGTAATTCACTAGCAACTCTAACCAATGACGTTTGCCGTCATTTCAACTCCTTTTGGTCAAGTAGTGTTGTAGACTCTTATGATTCTGTAAACACCGAAACATGGTTCCATACAAGTATTGCCTTCAAATCTTTAGAGCAAACACCACTGCACCAAGTTCCAAGTCATGGGTAGTATAATTTTTCTCATGAATCTTCAGCTGTCGTGATGCATAAGCAATCACCTTCTCATTTTGCATCAATACCGCACCCAATCCTTTATGTGACGCATTACAATAAACAATAAAGTTCTCAGCTCCTTGAGGGAGAGCTAAGATGGGTGCGCTACATAACTTATGCTTCAATGTATGAAAAGCTGCTTCTTGCTTGTCACCCCATTCAAATGCGACTTTCTTCTGAGTGAGTTTGGTCATCGGCTTAGCGATTTTTTAAAATCCTTCAATGAATCTTCGGTAGTAACTGGTAAGACCTAAAAATTGACGAATCTCCTTTGGAGTCTTAGGAGATGCCTAATCTTTTATGGATTTGATCTTGGTGGGATCCACGTAAATGCCTTGACTATCAATCACGTGGCTGAGAAATTGTACATTGGAAAACTAAAATTCACATTTAGAGAATTTAGCGTACAACTCCTCCTTTTTAAGCAATTCTAGAATTGCCTTAAGATGCTCTTCATGTTCCTTCTTGTTCTTTGAATAAATTAGTATATCATCGATAAAGACAATTACAAACTTATCCAAGTATGGTTTGCACACTCGGTTCATGAGGTCCATGAATACTGCAGGTGCATTTGTCAAACCAAATGGCATCACTTGGAACTCGTAATGACCATACCGAGTCCTAATTTCGCACGAAATACTTCTTTAAGTACACAAAGCTGATGAAACCCGATCGCAGTCTATCTTCAAATAAACACTGGATCCCTTGTAGTTAACAAACAAATCATCAATCTGGGGAGAAAACGATTTCATACCCCGCAGCTTATTCAATTCTTGATAGGCAATGCACATCCGGAATGATCTGTCCTTCTTTTTGACAAACAAGACCAAAGCTCCCCAAGGTGAGGAACTGGGTCTTATAAAGCCCTTTTCGGATAGTTCTTGCAGTTGTTCTGACAACTTTTTCATTTCGGGAGTAGCCTATCGATAGGGTGCTCAGTGTGCTAAGGTGCAGCACCAAACATCAAATCGAGTTGAAATCCCACTTTCGAGTGGTGGAAGACCCGGCAATTCTTCAGAAATGTTCAAGAAAATCTTGAACGATTGGTACGTCCTCAAGTCGCGTTCTCCCCGACTTGGGGGGGGGGGGGGGGGGGGGGGGGGGGGGGGGGGGGGGGGGGGGGGGGGGGGGGTGGGGGGGGGGGGGGGGGGGGGGGGTGTCTTCAGTCTCCTTCGTAGTAACATGTGCCAAAAAGACATTATGTCCTTTCAACAAATACTTATGGGTTTTGGTGCACGAAATGATGTTCAAACGAGTCCCGTTTCCCTGATTACTTCCGTCACCATGAACAATTAAGGTTTCATTTCCCTAGGGAATACGAACGATCTTCTCGGCACAATCAATGAGAGCGTGGTACTTTAACAACCAATCCATGACCATTATGACGTCGAAGCAACTAAGGTCTACGTGCATTAAGTGATGTTTTGAATGGATGGTCTAAGAGTTAATGTACAACCAGATGAAAGTGTCCAATTATTTTCCCGTCGGCTAGTTCAACATCATAATAATGGTCTAATGTAGTTGGTGTGATATCAATTAGGGAACTAAATGTAGTAGATACAAAACTTCTATCGGCACCAGTATCAAATAAGATAGAAGCATAGCGGTCGTTTAGAAGGAACGTACCCGTAACGACGTTGGAGTCCGGGTTTGTTCCCGCATTGCCCACCACATAAACCTTGGCTGGTGCATTGCCATTCCCACGTTGATTACCACGGTTTCCATTCTTCAGCTTCGGGCAGTCTTTCTTGAAGTGCCCCTGAACACCACACTCATAACAAGTGACAGCATTCTGAGTTGTCCCGAAGTTCCCACGATTGTTATTATTACCATTGGGACCAGAACTCCTACAGTCACGAGCCAGATGACCGATCTTCTTGCACTTATTACACCTGGGAGCACATGGACCTTTGTGGTGATAGTTGCATTTTGTACACAAGGGCAATGATCCCGTGTACTCCCTCTTTTCACCAGGCCCAGCAGTGTAAGCCCTCCCAGTGTTCTGTCTCTTGTTTTGTTGTTGGTGCCCCTGATTGTTTCCAGCATTAAACTCCAACTTCCTCTTCTGCTCAGCTTGCCTTTCAGTAATAGTGAGGACTTTTTGATCCATCTGATCATTGGCAAACTCAATTGCTTTCTCCATCGTCTTGGGTTGATATGACATTACATTTCCCCGAATCATATCAAGAAGTCCACCAACATATTTCTCAACTTCCTCCGATTCCTTGTGGAACATCCTTCCACGCATCAGTGCAAGCTCTTGAAAACGCAGAGTGTAACTTGTGACATCAGTATCTTTTACTTTTAGGTTCCAGGGCTTAATTTCTAACTTCTTGATTTCACCCCTTGGGCAGTATTTGACTATCATCATCTTCTTTAGTGCCTTTCAGTCCATAGCATAAGCAACATCTTGAGTGATAGTCTTCATGTGGGAGTTCCACCATGTTAGAGCATTTCCAAGGAAAGTGCATGTAGCAAACTTAACTTGGTTCTCCACAGCACAGTTGCTGATATGGAACATTGATTCCATCTTCTTGAACCATTGTGACAGCACAACCACTCCTTCGGTATCCTTAAAAGTAAGAGCTTGCAATTCAGAAAATCCTTATATGTATACTCACGGGGAGTGCATACAGTTCCTCTAATTCTAGTGTCAGAATTGTAGCTTTCGTCGCCATGACCATTAGTGCTATTTCGAAGAGTTTCATGGTTAGCAAGTGCCGCAGACACTCTTGCTTCGATTAGTTGCTCAACAACAGCAGCTGTCATAGGGGCAGCAGCAGCCCTTGCAGCAGCAGCAACAACCCTTACAATAGCAGAGGATCTCCTTGGTGGCATATTGTTCTAAATCACAACAATATAAAACACGTGAGTTTTCATAAACATCATAACATGACATGGGTACAACACATATATAACAATATCACATCACACAGTGATTATATAACATGACTGGGATCACAATACATATTAGAATTAAGATCGACATAACATAATACAACACATCATATATAACTGGGAAAACATACATGATTGTCTGATACAAGAAATGAAAAATACAAATTCTACTACCGTGCTAGCTGGGTATAAAACCCATAATACTTAGCCGGCTAACGTAATGATAGTTATGAATATGACATGAAAATGTAAACCTAGGCAGAACTACCAGCGCCCTCAGGATCATCTGCATGAGTCTGGTCTCTAGCCTGAAGTGCCTGAATCTATCCCAATGCCGCTAATAACTGTCCCTGTAGTGATGAAACATGTATAATTAATGTTGTCATCAGTGACTCCTGTGAGGCAATACGGTAATCCTGCATCTGGGTATGAGTCCTATATGCTTGCAGTTCATAGTGAACTGCCGAACTCAACCCAACGAAATGTGCCCAAGCCTCTTGGGAAATGAGGGCCTCCCGATCCAACAGTCGTGCAGTCTCATAGTGAAACTGTCTATCCTCGACCAATCCATCAACTATCTGAAACAATTGAGTCTGCCTATCCTGAGTATCCTCTATCACATCATAAATATCCTGTGTGTCCTGCTCTTAAACCGCAGCAAGCTTAATCACTCTAGCATTGACCCCCTCGAGGGTCGTCAGTGCTACCTCCTCAACAGCCTCTGTCGGGTCTACCCAAACATCCCTAATGCCATAGCCGACCTCCTCGGCTCTTTGATGTCTGATCTCGGCACCCATAGTTCCGATAAACCCATAATCCGCTCTATGACCTCCAGTAGGTCTAGGAGCAGCAGTCAAACTCTCCCTCACCTCATACCTCGATGTAGGAGAAGTCGAACATAACCTCTTACAAGGTGGAAACTCGGCCTCGGGAATGTCCTCCCTACGGTCGACTGGTGGTGGTATGAATAGTGAGACTGGTAGTGGTGGTAGTGGTGATGATGGTAACGGTAATGATGTGGGTACAGGTGGTGGTAAATGTAGTGATGATGGTGGAGGTGGTAGTGGTGGTGAGGGAATCTGAGGTAGTAGAGGTGACCAAGGTGATAGTAGAGATGGTGGTGGTGATGGTGGTGCAGGTGCGGCAGCATACTCAGCAATACGTGCCTCCATGGATGGTGACATAGGTGGCTCAAGTCTGATAGTCTTCCGTGCCCTACGGAGACGTGTCTGAGCAAAGGGGATCCTAATCTGAGGCGATCTAAGTGTAGGTGCAGACTCATCAGTCTCAAATGCCTCTGTGTCCTCAGCTAAGGGAACAGGGTCGACAACAGGTACAGCAGAAGAGTCGGCCGGAGCTAGGTGCTCTTCCTCCTCCTCGTCATCATCCTCGTCCTCAAAGGGCTCCTCATCCTCGTCATTAGTATCATCATCATCGGAGGGCTCATCATCATCATCCCCTCCGTCAGTGTGATAATCAACATGATCCTCCTCAGGGTCCTCCTCCGAATCCTCATCTGGATCGGAGTCTGCCACATAGCCTGGTGACAAGGCGGTAGGTGAGGCATCAATAGGTAGACGCTGGTCCTCCAAGGGTGCCTTAGCATCGGATGGCACTAAGTACTCGGGTACTCAGGCTCAGATACGTATGGTACCTCAACAGGTGAAGGTGGGTGCTCAGGACCGGGCACGTAATTCGGAGATGGCGGGGCTACCGGCTGCATATGGAGTCCATCGTATCTGTATACGATGACTCGTGGAGAACCTCCATCAGACAGCTCCTCATCAGCTCCCCAGAAGACTCTCCCTGGCTCGGAATCAGTGTAGACAGATGTGTAGGTGACTGTGGATGAAGAAGACATGACAGGATCTGTAACACTCAAACAGAGTTTACATTAGTACATATATAAGACCCATAATAATATACTTAATATATTATAAACATGTATGAGAATCCTACAGCATCTAGTATACCCAACTAATGCAACGAGTAATGCATGAATGAATGTCCCATGAAAATCCCTTTGTATGATGCAATGTTTGAAAACAGTTATAGTCCAAGTAAAAACATTTGACCTAGTTCTCTATAACCTTGGCTCTGATACCAATCTGTAACACCCCCAAATTGGGTCGCAATGGAATAATGGGTCGCAATAGGTTTATGTAAATATAATGTAGGACCGTAAGATCTCTAACTGTATGATAATGCAACAGATGCAAACATCACAAAGTGTAATTACGTTTCCCTAAGTTCATGACACTGAAGCTCGACATGTCGCATCGCTCTTCGCTCGCTGAATGAGAAGCATATTGGCATGACCTAATCTCCTATGCCACAAAGTGGAGTTTTCATCAATCATTGTAAGACAAATTTTGTCTTTCGGCTTATTTCTTAATTTCATCACATATAAGCCTTTCTTCCTAATACCTCTACCTATAACTTTACCATCCTTAGTAATTTCACTATCATGTTTAAAGAAAGTTACTCTACATTTATTATCACATATTTGACCTACACTTAGCAAGTTAAATCTTAAATTATCTACATGTTCTACATTATCTATATTGAGAGAGTCATTAGAAATCGTACTTCGCAAGATGTTACCCGAAGATTACCACAAAGATGACATTATCTCATTGTATTTGCCTTGTAGATGAGAAGAGCTTTCAGTACCCATTCATTGTGTTTAGGCATCACTATCTCTTATCCATCAGTGTTCCTGAAGTCGCGATCCAAGGCAAATCTATTTAGTTAAGACAAAAAACTCAAACATTTGGTCCTCGAATATCCTTACGGGTCCTAAGTTGTTAGTGCTAAATATTCCCTTGCATTGATGCATTATTTAGGATGTGAAAATGGGGGACACCTTCCCCTTATGGCATGTAACTTTGAGTTGAAAGTTATTCCAATGTTACGGGAAAAACGATGAGGTTGTTTTGTCGAACCAACATTTCTTTTTGTTTGTGGTGTCCTAGAAAAGGATATATTGTTTATCTTTCTATGAGGTGGCAGGTTTTTGACTAAAGTTTGGTTTAGAAATCCCATTCCGGTGAGGGTAGAGAGGAGTAGAGAGAGAGAGTATAAAATTGTATATTCATCATTACTGAGCAATGGTAATTTTAATTATTTACATATATATTTGGTTAGGACCTCCAAAATGGATTTTTGTAAAGACATAGATTTTTTGACACCTGGCGAATAGACAGGCGGTCCCTTAATTGATATGGGGGTCGTCTGTGCTTTATGGGGGGTCCAGGCACACAAGTGTTTTGCGGTGACGCCCCAGAGGACGTATTATTCTGTTGATTTTACAAATTTTATTTCCTTAGTCCCGCTAGATGATGCTTCAAATGAGTCAAACCCTAGACCCAATTTATCTTTTGAGGGTTTTTGATTACTCAACATTTCAGTTAAAGAATGTGTACTCTTTCCAAATTGAGTAGCTTAAAAGCTTCCTCCTTGAGTTTTTTGTTGTCGATTTTTCGTTATTTGCATCTTGTACAAAAAACCTTTTTCTAGATCAACTCCCTTGTTTTTCTCGAGTTTAGATAATTTTTCTTTTAACTCACTAATTTTATTTGCTAAACTTTTTCTAACGGCTTTCAACCGTTTGTTCTTAGTAATTATTTCTAGACTCGTCTTGCATAATCTATCATATTCACTATCTAAAATAAAATCATCCATTGATGAATTTTCATCACTAAAGTAAGAGGATTCGAAACATACCTCACTAGATGCTTGAGCCATGAGACATGTTTCGTCATTAGACTTTATATCATCATCCTCATCGCTATCACTCCAAGAACCCCCGACAAATGTTCTTTGGTTCTTGTCTTTCGGTGGTTTTGGACATTCTCTAATGACATGATATGGATCTTCGCATCTAAAGCACTTTCTATCACTTTTGCCATTCTTGTCATCTCGGCTTTTTCGGAAAGTCTTTTTGTCGCTCCTAGGTTGTCTTACGAGCCTACCTCTTCTCTTGAAGAACTTCTTGAAGTCTCTAACTGCCATGGCGTATTCGTCGTCTTCACTTCTAAAAGTCAAACACTCCTCATCACTAGATTCCTTCTTAGCCTTTAAAGCAATATATTTTCTTTCTCCTTTACCTTTGACTATTTCAGAATCTTTCTTGATGATCATCTCGTGAACTTTGACATTCCCGATAAGTTCATCAAGTGATAATGATTTTAATCTTTCGACTCTTCAATCGCAGTGACCTTTGCTCTCCATTTAGGTTGTAGAGCCTTAAGAAACTTCCTAACATAGTTCTTGCTAGAATAACCTTCATCAAGAGCTTTTTGAATAGTAATAATAGTATTAAATCTAGCAAAAGCACTATCTATTGATTCCTCTTTGGAAATGAAGAATTGTTCATATTGTTGTACCAAAAGGTAATACTTGTTATTTTGACTGGCGTTATTACCTTGATGGGTGATTATAACATAGTTTTACAAAATTTCTTTTGCTGTATTACCACATGAACAAGTCTTTCGTATTCTTTTGATGACATCACATAACATCTATTTTTATAGCATCTAATTTATCCAATGTAAAACTTCATATTTTTTATATTATGCACAGATTGATATAATCGTTGTACTTTGTCGAATTGCAGGTGGTCAAAATGGAGTACTTGGTGACGTTATGCTAGAAAGCACGCGATTTTAGCGCCCCCCCCCAGCATATAAACGGAAGAGTTTGAGAAAGTCTACTGATCTGACAGCCAATACGCCGTATTATTCTAGACCTATACGACGTATCCAAGACTTTGACGAATACAAGACCATTGCCTGCCCTTCTGCCTCCAGCACTACGTCGCTATCACATCCACTCTTCCCCGCCTCCCGCCACTCCTGCTACTCGCTACTCCTGGTCACGAACGAAAGAACACCCTCCCCTGATTTTACATCAATACGCCGTATCCATCAAGAAGATACGGCGTATCTGTGCCTACACTTCAAAATAACATGAAGGATTAGAGGACCCAATACGCCGTATCAGGAGACCATCATCTGATCGAGCCATGATACACAATATAGTAATAAAATATTCTAGAAGATATCAAACGTGGTCCTTACTCCAAGAAATCCCCAATACGCCGTATCCCACATTGCTCGATACGGCGTATCAACGAGTTTCCAGATCTTATAAATTGTATCAATCCTAAACTCAGTTTTGGTATGCAAAAAGGTATGGTATAGAATCCCCTAAAACTACCAATTAGTCGACAATAGAGAATAAAGGAGCCTAGAGGTCAGAAAAGAGCCTCATAGATCATAGGTAAAACTCTTGGAATCTCTTCGGCAAACCGAATACGCGTTCGATTAAGGTTTTTTTATTTTAATCGTTCATATATCAAATAGTGTGTATTTTTAAAATGACTACCAGCTAATACCTTTAGGTATCAGCCATGATTATGAAGATTAATGTTTAGTTTGTTTATCTTGATTGCTTAAATTATCATTGATTGTTGTTTATTTTTATCAATTTATATTTGTTTGCGTTTGACTTAGGTATGCGACTTTCATTAACTGGGTATAGTCCTACATATTTAATAACGTTGCACTTCGGTGTCCGCGTTTGGACGTATGCTAAGAGTTCGGATAGCTCTATATTGTAATTTATATATTCTAGAATCATAGGACATAAATATTGCCTATCCTTTGCCTTTAGTTTTAGAAAATCTTGTTGGCTATAAAGGTGACCTTGGTATCAACGAGTATTGTTCTTATTCCATTGGTACGGACTCGGACAGTGAACTACTAGCTATATAAAAATAGTCGTTAACAGTAATTGGGGTTAAAGTCTCCGATGAGTAGGGTTTAGTTAAGAGCACATTATTAATCTCTTAAGATAGATTTATAAACAATGAATGCTTACATTAAGTGGATGCATCTAATGTGTCAGATTAGCTTCTGTCTAGGTCCTAGGATGAAGTCGACTCCACATGTCAAGAGATGATATTGACACGTCTAGAGACGCTCTGGCACCTAAACATTGCCTAATAAACAAACCCGCGTGTTGTATGATTCTCAGGGTTGATCACATTTTCCCTCGTCATTAGTTCTTGACCGTTCATCTATGTTTTGTTTTCTTCTTGTGTGTGTTTATTGTTTTATATGATGTCATAAAAACTTAGGTTAGTATACACATAAATCCACATGCCAGTCTTCAGGCTGAAATCCCCATTTTGCCTTAGTTTGAGGTTTAACTTAGATAACTAAAATACTGATAGATTAGATATTAACGCTCTTGCAGTGATCGGACTCACCTACTTACCAAGAGCTATCATCTGGCCGGGTACACTGCCCGTTAATAGTGTTGTTTTTAGGTATAGTCGGCATAAAATAAATAGTAAAACTTGATACATAAATAACACCTATATAATGACACATCAAGTTTTTGGCGCCGCTGCCGGGGAGTGAAGTTATTTAGTTCTTATTTTGTTAGTATTTTTAGTTTAGTGTGGTTTAGATTATTTTGTTAGATTAATTTGCTTATTTGTGTGTTTGTTTTCTGCATTGTATATTTGTGCATATTGTGTGTTTGTGTATTTTCTGCATTATTACAGTTCGCTGTAACTTTCTGAGTCGAATACTCAATACGGCGTATTCAATTTATTGGATACGGCGTATAACTTTTTTTTCAAACCAAAACAGCGTATTCAACTCTATCATCAATACGGCGTATTTAGTTTACTGGATACGGCGTATTAAGCTATTTGACAGTTTTCTTTCCTAGCGAATTTATTATAGGTTAAAATGGACGACCCCAACATTACTATGGAGGAGTATATCAGGCTTGAGGAAGAAAAAGCTCGTAGGCGTAGTAAGGTGTATAACTGGGAAACTGCTACGTATGGTAAGATCTAGGATAATGAAGACGCTCACGACCTCGGATATGTTGAAACTGAATTCCCAGCTAAAGTCTTTAACGACACGTTAACATCTGAAGCAGCACTCTCGTGTGAGCCTACGGTAAGTTCTCTTAACAACGATGAAATTGACGTTAGAATATCGTTTGACGAATCCGACGATGAAGATTTCACGGTTATTTTTGACAGAAATTCATTTTCTTACAAAATAATTTCTGTCAACAATTTAAAAACGGATTCGGAAAATGATAATGATAAAGTCAATATGCCTTTGCTTCCATTACCTGAGCCTACGATCAGTTATTTTGATGATTTAGACTACTTTAAAGATTTTGATAAAGAATTTCCAGCCATTGTTTACAATGATGCTCTAACGTCTAAATTAGATTTCTTAACTAAACCCACTTTAAGTCCTCAACATATCGATGAATTTGATTTGAAACATGAAACATCGTTGTCCGAATGTGATAAAGAGGAACAAAACATTTTATACTTAAATGATCTATTTCCTTTCAACGTAATTTATCTCGATGATTTAAAATCGGGTAAGGACAATGATGATGATAAAATCGATATCAAACAGTCTTCGGGGGATAATGTGTGCCTATGCACATGGGTCAAATAAGCTTTTGGAAACAAGTCATGATACATCTAATAAATTTTTCAATACTGAAATTTTTATCAAGGAATTAAATTTTAATATCATGACTTGGAATCAGCTTAACAAAGGGATGCCATTCATTTTCCTAATCAAGAATTTGTATGTGCCATTTGGCATCCTATTCGACCCCAAATTGTTTTATAAGGATGGGAATTAAATTGGGGCAAGTCTAACTTAAAGACTTTTCTGTAAACAAAAGTGCTTGCCGAGAGACAACCCGGAATGTAATTTTTAATTTTCTTATCGAGTTTGTCTTCCCAGACTGTCTATATGGTATATCCAAACCCCATGAATACGGCGTATTGACCTTCTGGACGTTATCTAGTCTTTATTTTCAGCAAAGTCTATACGACGTATTCATTAAATGAATATTGCGTATACAGTTATCAATACGACGTATCCTTAGGAATGGATACGGCGTATTGACTTCCTGTGCAGTTTTAGGTATTTATTTCGAGTCTAACCAAACAAATACACGGAGATAGAATTGCATTTGTTTTCTGAGAATTTACATAGGACCTCGTGAAAAATATCGACGAAGTTGGTGGAATGCATATTTTCTGGAATTTTATGTGTGTGCTATTTGTGCTAGGATTCAGACGCTTTTTCAGCACACAATCTTGCTCATAAACTCAACTTGGAGAATCTACCAAGCAAATATCATGGGAGTTTCTCATTCTAATTCTTTTTAAATTCCCGTATTAATGTTTTATATATGCAATGAGGACGTTGTATAATTCAAGTGGGGGGTGGAATTAGAATGTTTACTTGTCCTATTTTTCATACTAAACTGCTTAAATTATGCTTAAATTTAAAAAAAAATTCAAGCATACTTTTGTGAAATTACATGTTACATAACCCGCATACAACAACCCTTGTTAGATATTATAAGGAATTAACCTTTTTGTTTCTAAATGTTTACCCAAATTCCATAAAATA
>BQNB010093058.1:0-26463 GCA_026074375.1 Tanacetum coccineum
TTGCATTCTAGAAACTGTAGCTTCCGCGCCCTTCCTACCTACTGAAATAGATTAAGGACTCGAATGAACAAAAAGAGTATGATGTCCAAAACGAGACAAATGAAAAGTATGCTGGTAGTTATGCAAATAATCCCCAGACAATTGAAAAGTACGCTGGTAGTTATGCAAATAATCCCCCAAAAAAATTGTTGGTAGTTATGCAAATAATCCCCAGACAATTGAAAAGTACGCTGGTAGTTATGCAAATAATCCCCCAAAAAAATTGAAAGTGACACGAACCTATCACATGCTAGGCTCGTATCGGTTCAAAGCTAGCTTGTATGAGGAGGGGACACCTAGACTTATAAACCACCAACTAATCCCATACTTGGTCGATGTGGGATTGTAACAGAAAGTAAAGAAAGAAACCATTGCGATGTTAGAGATTAAAGAATTTGTACCTAGAAACAAGAAAAAAGTTTATTTTGCTCTTGTCCTGATATTGTTTGCATTTAAATGGGCGTTGGCATATTTATTACTCTTGAATTCTAAGCTAAACTCAATTAGAGATGGACAGTTTAAGTTTTCTATGTTATAATACGACTATACAAGAGTGCGAATAAGCCAAAAATGTGAAAAATAAATGAAAAGTTGTGAGTATGTATTATTGTGCTTCACTAATACTTTTTTCCATTGTTATTTACAGAATCACGGGTGTTGCATCCCCATGTATATATAAACGTTAGGATTGGAAAATACTTTTAAAACAATGGTTAATGTTGTATATACTGGGATTTGGGATAGTAGATTATTATGCCTATGGTCATCATCAAAAGAGAATTCCTTAGTTCTAAATACTAAAAGAAAATTTGGTTTCACTTGGAACAGTTTGTCTAGAATCTTCAAATAGTGAAATTTTGTCCTGCTATTATGTAATGAATTGAATCATTCAACATAGTTGAGAACCTTAAATCCTTCGAGTCAGTACTTAGTTTCTTTATTAAAAGTTGCGATCTTTGAACAATAAGCAATTGGCTTTTCCTTTTTTTCATTTTTAAGCTTTGTACAGTCCAGAATGCCCTCTTATTAATTTTTTTATACTTTGTTGTTGTTTTTGTGTTAATATGAAGAACACAAGAGAGTCACTTATGATTGATGAAAGGAGTAAAAGGAAATTTTACTCTGACTACAAACTTTACTCTTCTGTTGGAAAGTTTACTCTGACCACAAACTTTATGCAATCGGAGATCTGATATTATAAATTTTATTCGAACACATTAGAGTGTATTTGATAACGGTTACTTCTTTGTATACTCTTTCAGTGTAATAAGTTATGCTGTGATTTTGATTCCTACAGGAACAATTCAACCCCATTATTGATAAAGAAACAAGAAAGGACTTCATTACAGAAATGGCACACGGGTAAACCATAAAACATACTTACTAAATTGTTAATTTCTTTTTGTTTTTGTTTTTTAGCATCTAAAAGTTTCTTTCTACAATCAACAGGAACAAGATTGGTGACTCATTTGTTTTTTCAGGAGTATGCACTGCTATGCTAACAGTCAAGTAAAGCCGCACTTCTCAGTTTGTATTTATTTTTTTGCTTTTCAGAATTACTCCTTTCTAATTTCATAAACTTTTGTAGCGACATTTTTAACAAATTTTATGCTGAATTTGCAGGTCTAAGGTTGTCACAGCCGGCATGTTCCGTGTTTTTGGCGAGGCAACTGCAGAACTTTCGATTGTTGCCACAAGTGAACCATATAAACAGAAGGTATAATTACTTCATAGTTTCTGTGTGGTTATTAGTTTTTTGTTTACCCCCCAAAAAGGAGTATATTTTCAAAAACTACAAGACAAAGTAGGGAACTTTCAGTTTGTAAAGATTTTGGGTAAGCTATTTTACGTAGATATTAATCCCAGTAATGATAAGTAGATTAATCAAATATTCAAATTTGCATTGGTATGCCCGTGTGCAGTTGAGCAACACCTTCATAAGTTTCAAACTTATTGGAATATTTTGTCGATACTAAAAATAGTTGAAATTTAGGAAATTTCTATACTATTTGGTGATCCTACTGTGTGGCTACATTTCCAGGGTTACTTCAGTGTACTCTTTAAGTGCATCGAGAAGCTTTTATCTTACTTGTGCATCAAAAAGATTGTTATCCCAGCCTCTGTCGATGCTGAAAGCATGTGGAAAGAAAAATTTGGTTTTGAAAACATGACCACAGAACAAGTATGTCGTTTTTTTGTCTTTTATAGCATGAACTTTAACTTGTTCCCGACACGTTTAAACTAATATGTGGTTTTGTGGGATTTCAGCTGGAAGAATACAGGAAAACACAACCATCGATGATGGCATTTATGGGAACTTCCCTGTTAGTAAAAGAGGTTCCCACTGGTCAAAGGACTTTCAGGAATCTTAAGACTTTCAGACTTGAGAAATAGAAACAGTGTGATGTTGGATGCAGTTGAGTTGCTATGGTAGAAACATCAGGGTTTTGTTTTACTCAAACTGGTATTATGGATCTATGAAAGCTAAACATAAAAGATGATTGTGTAATAAGATTTAGCTCTTTTATGGTTTTTGTAGTGGTGATTGTATTGTTTCTAATCCTTTTCTAATCCTGCCCAATTATAGCTGCTTGTATGATGATCTATCTGCTGATAAATTTGTCACTATTCAAAAGTGATACTTCTTTTATTTGATAACAAAAGCATTAAGTATTCGACAAAGGCATAACATTTTATTTTCAATAAAAACTGTGACTAGTCAAATGTGCATTTCTTTCAATAAAAAACTGTGATTACTCTAATAGATTAGTCGTGGTTCCCATCTTAGCACACATTGATTGTTGCAAAGACCAACAAGGCCGCTGTTTTATTTCATTGTGTTCAGCGTTTTGTGTGGGCAAGTAGTTCAGTCATCAAGTTATGGATCAGAATAGTTTGACTTGATCTTCCGGCGGGTTTTGTTGTTGGTGTAAGGGTCATGGTCGGCTATATAGTTTTTGTGCTTTCTACTTCAGGTTGTCGCTGTTTGTGTGGCAAGTGCTTCAGGTCATGCTAGTTTTGATTGGAATAGTTTGACTTGATCTTCCGGCGGGGTTTGTTGTTGGTGTAAGGGTCATGGCCGGCTATATAGCTTTCGTGCTTTCTACCGGGTAATTGACCTGGGTGGTTAAGCGTTTGTTGGGTTTGGGTGACATGGTTTTCTTTGATTATTTTATCTTCATAGTTGTTAAACCAAGGATTGTTGTGTTTTTTAGGGTCAGTTAAAGCTGCCGCCAATTGTTGATTTTGTGTCTCTAATTCTCAGCTTCTTGCTAACTTTTATTAGTGCCAACCACCGAAACATCCTCTTTCTCTTCCATTAATTTTTTTCTATTTTTTATCATTTAAAAATACCCGTAATACACACACAAACACCCAATAATGTTGACTCTCTCCTCCTCTCTTTATTTTGCATCGGGACTTAAGTCCCGTATGAAATCACTTTATGTTTTTGCCGAATAGAGAGGTCTGGTTCCACTGGAAAGTACCAAAATGAGGCATGTGTCTTTCCGTGTCACACCTTCGAGTTAGCCTGAAAGAATAAGCGAAAGGTCTTGATGATCATGGTCTTGTGCATGTTTTGTAAATGTGTTGAAATTATGGAATTCAAATGATTATGCTAACCATATGCAATCAACTCTCCATCCAAGCTTATCATAATGGAATATGAACATCAAGTTATTAGTAGCTATGCGTCAAAAACAAGAATTCCAGGTAAATATATACCAAAAGCTAAAGAATACTAGTTGATCAGAGTTCAAATTTCAATTTCCAGCAAATTAAACTACCTTTGCCAAGCCAAGGTAGTTAAGCTTTATAACTAAAGTTACTATCCGTAAATAACATGAATCCAATAACAAGCTACTGCATATAATCAATAACTTCATACATGAGATGACACAATCAAAACATTTGTGAACCTTTCTTCCCAAGAATCGCTTCCCACACCATGGGCGAAAACGGCCCTTTCTTCTCCATAAAATCCCTTACGGCTTTCTCATCAAACCCAAACCCTTTCTCATACAACTTCCCAATCACAACTTTCGCACTTTCCAAACCTCTTTCCTTACAAAACCGATTAACCAAACCCGTAAAAGTCCCTAAATTAGGCGAATGACCAGCCTCAACCATCTCCAAACAAAACTCAAACGCATCATCCAATCTCCCACCTTTACACAACCCTTGAACAATCACTCCATAACTAAACGCATTCGGCACAATCCCATTCTTCTCCATCTTCCTAAAAATCCTCACCGCCTCATCCAACTTCCCACTCTTACAAAACCCTTCAACAACCGCCGTATATATCACCACTTCAGGAATACTCCCACGCTCACGCATCTCACCAAACAACTTCATCGCATCATGAACCAACCCGTCACTACATAAACCATGCAACATTGATACCGCATTTGGAATCAAACCCGTCTCCTTCATTTTCCTAAATATCTCGTCAGCGTCCTCTGGTGGCGCCTGCACTTGTTCTCGCTCGGATTCTAATTCATCACCCCTATTAGAGTTGTTATTATCTTTTTCTTGATCGTATCCGAGCTTAAACCTATCAAGAAACCCATCAACATCCTTCACTTTATTCTCATTCACTTTTCGGGCATTTAGAAACTCAGGTTTTCGTTCTTTTTCTTCATTATCATCAAAAGGGGTAAAAGATTGAGTTTTATCGGGTTTTCGGCTATCGGGTTTTCTTACTTCTCTATCATTAACTCTATACCTACTATTATCATTACTAAAACTTGGGTTTCTATTGGAATTAAAATTGGGTCTACCTCTGTTTCTGGGTTCATGGTCATCGTCGATGTAGCCGGAGAGACGAGAAGATGATGACGCAGGTGGGGTGGAATGGTCTCCGGAGCGGCGGCGTGACGGTGGTCGACCACCGTCGTTGGACCTGTTATTGTATTGTGATGAGAAGAATCTTGAAATGGGTTTAGGGTTTATGTGATGACGATATGAAATGGTGGATGAAATGAGGGATGAAAGCTTAAACCCTTTGATTGGTGCCTTCATTGTTTTGGTTTGTATAAACCCTAAACCTTTGATCTAAAAGAACATATAAAGAGTAGAAAAATGTGCTTCAATAAAAGAAAACTGGAAATGAAGAAAGTTGAGTGGTGAAGGGCTTTCGGGTACTTTTCAATATTTTTAGGTGTTTTTGTTTTGTAAACAAGAATTATGATTATACAATCGAAGCTAACGGTTTACTCGCGCGTTGCGACGATAGGTACCCTATGATGATTAAGCGGGAAAATAAAAGATAATGATCTTGGTGATGCCTGGTTTATCCGGTTTTATCTGTTTTGACGGGTCATCTCTAGTTCGTTTTCGGACAACTTTTATTGACTAGCCGAACCAGTGACGACTCTGGTTACCGATTGAATCCGTTGGTCAGGTCCATTACAACCATAAATTTTTTGAATATGCTATTCCATTTAATTGGTTGTTCACCTTTCAAAATCAAATCTCAGCCCATTACAATCATAAAATTTTCAAATATAGGCTCATCTCCAAGTCTAAAGACATAAAGCAACTATTGAACAATATCCTATTTGTGGTGACGACAACGTCGTATAGACGTTGGGTATGTCATGGGCAAAAAAACAGCCCAAGAAGGCCCAAACAAAAAAAACAATTACAAGCCCAACAAGGTCCAAAAACAAAAAATTAATTATAAAACACACCTTCAAAGTATGAAAAAATTACAAAAACAACGTTAAACTTTTAGCTACTTTTGACTTTTTATATAACTTTTATTTATCTCATTCAGATCAAAAAATACCCGCGGAAAGATTTTTCGAATTGCGAACAAAACGAGCCAAATATTGCAATGCTTCTGAGATACGCACGATTTTATAAAAAAAATTGAAATTTAATATAAATAGAAAAAAAAACTTACAAATCGTACCCTCAAATTTTAACTATTTACGACTTTTTTTATATTATAAACTATATTTATCACATATATAACGCATATCCACCGATTCATTCATATCAAAAAATACACGCGGAAAGATCTTCGAATTGCGAACATAACGAGTCTAATATTGCAATGTTTCTGACATGTAAATCTGGCCCAAAGTATAAAAAAAACAACCGGCCCAAAATGGAAAAAAAATTAAAAAACGGACCCTCAACTTTTAACTCTTTATGACTTTTTATATAATAAACTTTATTTATCAAATATATAACACATATCTACCGATTCTTTTAGATCAAAAAATACCCGCGGAAAGATTTTCGAATTGCGAACAAAACGAGCACTTTAAAAATTGATTTGGGTTTAAGTGATGTGTGTTTTTTTGAAGTGTGATTGCATAAAATGAATAGATACTTTTTTTTAAAAGGTTTTTCTTTTGTAAAAAGTGTTATATATTTGTAATAGATGGGATCTAGAATTGCTTCTAATGAAAACTATGCTTATACCCATGCATGGCTACATCATATATGAGGCAACTGTATTTTATATTAATTACCATTGGAAAACAGTGATTTGATTATTGTGTTTAGAGTTTTAAAACAACTATAAGTAAAGTTTGTTTGGTTATATAACCATCTAGGGGTAGGATATTGGTCAATGGTTGCATAGCAATAACAATAAAGTCATGCCTTCACCGGATTTTATAGGTATTTCATTCACAGTAATGTGGCCATCCGTTTTTATTTTTTATGAATAGGGTCGCATGTTTCATTAGGCGATAGAGAAAAAAAATAATACTCCCCTATAAAATGGTGAGAAATGAAATACAGGTTCAAAGAGAGGAAGGTGTTGTAACTTGATTGGATATCTCATGAGATGATCAGTTGCAAGGTTTTGTTACCTACAGTTTACCATTGTTATAATAAAATTTGAGTCCGATAATAAACGACCGTTTTATTGATGCGATGTTTGTATACATTTAGATGCTTCGAATTGTACCTATTCTTCATCATTAAAAATATTATATGCCTTTGTATTGGGCTGAGTTCTTGGGATGTATCTTATGTATAGCTAATTTTTTTGCGATGACAGCTTCACTTATGTTTATTAACAGTGCTGCTACTCATGAATTTGATTGACAGGTGTAAGTTGAAGATATGAAAGCAAATAGTGGCAATGTCCGTGGAGATGACAAAATGGCTTTGGGGATCTGGTTAGAAACTGACACCTAACGAGAAGACATTCAATGTCATCGTTGTTAAGGTGTTAAAAGGTGGAATGAATGCTCAATTTAGCTAATTACACCTTTGCGAATCCAAGAATGCAGAAAAAAGCACTTAAACATGAGACAGAGTTGATACAATTAATGCGAGCTATTCTCTCAGGTTTAAGGTAATTATGCACACGCAACCAATATGCTCTTCTGGATCATTTATACGGGTCGTCTGATGTGTATGTTCTTTTCCTAAAGATTTCTGGAAAAGTTATATGCTTTGTGATGGTGTAGCCCTAATTTTATTTTTCATAATGTACCTGCAGGTCCTGGCTTTCAAAGCTGGTAGAAAATATAGAATCAAGGTGAGATATGTGCATGTAATGCACTTTGTTGCACATTTTTCTCTTCTCTTTATTATATGTTCCGTGTGCATGAATAGTGACTTTGCTCCAGTTTTTGAATATGTGCAGGATTCACTTTCATTTGCTCTCAGTCAGTAGTCTTAGAATTCCGCAGAATCGTGAGGCCATTAATCGTGTCGTCTACTCAAAGTCTAGGAAGAAAAAAGACAAAAGCATAGTCGCTTTTCACCTGATTAGAACGCCGTCGTTTCCTGCCATAAGTGTATAACAAGGCAACTGATGTATCATGTAATGGTAATTAGGGCGATGACGATGGTTTTCTGTATTTATATGTGTTTATAAATATTACAAGTATTCAACGCGTTTGGTGTTAATTATTTCGTTTTTGCAGCAGCGCATCATGTTGATAGTCAGGTTCTGTATGCCAACCAATACATTAATGAAGATGTTCATTCCCATGTGCATAATGTATCTGCCCTGGTATTGGTGTCATACAAAATGCTTCTGAACCACATACATTTGGATAACTAAGTGATCTGTGTGACAGTGTTGGAAGTCAGACTTTATTCGTATTCGCTGATGAATGTTGCTACGAAACGGCATCCACCATGTGAACAGTTATCATACAGCATGTGTGTATCTCCAACACGTTTTATCAGCTAACCTGAAAAGGTGTATATGTTTGCAGTTATTGTTAACTATCGACCCCAAGATTGTAGTTGCAATTATTATCTACTAGAAAAGGTTATGGTTTCTTCTCAACGTAACAAAAAAACAAACGCAGCCATTTCAATCCGCAGACATTCCTCAAGATAATGTGGATCCCGAGTAAGGTATTGTGATTTTTTTTCCGTACTTGGATAGCATCCGTATGCTTATTAGTGACTATAGTGGGCACAACAGATTTGTAAATTGAAATTATAATTTATGTTGCGACTCTGTCGCATTATAAGTAATCATAAAGTTGGACAAATATACTTTTCTTAGCAGATTAACTTAATTTTAAACTTGTAAAGAAAATATTTCGACAATTTGATTTCACTGAGGTTGTAGTATGGAATGTGGCATATTTAACTTATGAGGTCCCAATAATTGGGGAGGATACGCCTTATTTTTGATAATAGATATCAGTAAGCATTCATTGACCAAACTGCATACATGATTGGTTTTAGGATTCTAATCGATGTTGTAAATAAGAAATTTGGATGTAGGATTTTAATCAATGTTAGCGCACATATGTTGCAATAACATGTTAGCCCCCGCCGCAACGCGCGGGTCATTTTCCAACTCGTTAACCCTAACAGGGGTGAGCAAAAAAGTCGGAAAAACCGAGGAATCGAAATCGAACCGAACCGAAAATAACCGAACCGAATTCGCCAAAACCGAAATGAAGGGCCGACACTACAAATTCGGATTTCTCAAGGGGTTGGATATGTATCTAGGTACTATCGAAAACCGAAAAACGAAATTCATGTAAATATATATTAGTATTTTAAGATAGGGCTAATGGACTTAAGAATCATTAACTTGACAGCTTTTAGTTTCTTTGATGTGTAGCCATTTTTTGAATTTTTTTCCATTTTGTCATTAAACTTTAAGAAGTCGATAATTGTGTGTATTTTGTGACTATTTTGTCATGTAAAATGACCATTTTACCCTTCGAAATTTAAAAAATGTAAGGGTAAAATGGTCACAAAATACATACAATGATCGACTTTTGAAAGTTTGATGACAGAATAGGAAAAAAAGATGGCTACACATAAAGACAAAAAGTGTCAAGTTAGATGACTTTTTAAGTCATTAGCCCTTTTATATATTTATATATATAAATACCATTAAAATGTTATCATAATATAAAAAAATACTTTTTATGTTAATAGTAATTTTTTGTTTACTAAAAACCTATGTAATTTTTTTTTAAAATAGTGAAATTCGGGTTATTCGGGTCAACCCGAGAACCGAACCGAATTCGAATTCGGTTTTTGGTTCGGTTCGGTTTTCGGATTGACCCAAAATTTTTTTTAACCGAACTAACCGAATAACCCGATAACCGACCGATCAACAACCCTAACCCTAACATCACTCATACATTCGCAATCACATATTGTTCCAACCTTATCTCTTCATGGGATAAAAACGCATCACCCATCTCAACATCAAATCATCTCAAACTCAAAACACACCAACACGAGTTATCAAAATACTAACTCAGTTCATACCCTTTCAGCCAACAAAGTCACAAACCAAAAGATAAATCCATCATTCACCTTGGTTTCTTAATGCTCAAACCGTAACACCTAAACTCCTTTCGATTTTTCTGCTCAAACAAAATAGCATGCTCTTCTTTCTACATTGCTTGGTTTTGTAGATTTGTTATTCTTTTAATTGGTTGTACATCATACTTTTAAGTAACGGGGGTGTTTTTGATAAAAGTATTAATTATGTGTTGATTTGATGTCTTAGTTCATTAAAAAGTTACATAATATGTTTGCATCTTGAATTTTCATGTTTGTAATGTTTTAGTGCATTAAAAAGTTGTGATGAAAGGTTGCATTAAATGATTGTATAATATGCTTTATAACTTGAATAACTTTTTTTTTTGAGCATTTAATGAACAAAAAGAGTTCACTATGCTTTATATGTAGATAGATGAATTTGACTAGAGGTCACAATTTCTAACTTGACATGAAATCTGATCTGAAACCGGCACGAGAATTTAACAGGTTCGGGTTGAGTCTAAATAGACTTCGGGGCGGGTTTGGGTCTACCTATATAACGTATTTATTAAACAGATTATGTTCGGGTTGAGAATAAGTTAAACGAGTTGACCTGACAACCCGTTTAAATTTTTTTTTCCTAAATTAAAATTATTTATATTTTATCATAAGGGTTAAATGGGTTAAGTGGGTTAAAAGGGTCGCTCCACTAAGCTGTTTACATAAAAATAAATTTACGTAAATTTTTTATCATAAGGGTTAAATGGTATATTAAAATTTATTTTTATAAAAATTATCATAATAAATGTATCTTTTGTGTATAAAATAGTTTAAGGGTAAATTCTAAAATGTTGTGAAGATCATACTAATATACCCTTAATTTAGAGAGGTTTAATAAAAACTTATGCTGGAATTTATCTATTTAAAATTTACTTTTTCTCTATTAATAAGGGTATATTTGGCGAAGATAGTGGTAGGAAAAAACATTAGCAGTAAGTAGTAATTGGGAGCAGTAACATAAAGCAATCAATCACTGTATATTTTGAAAAATATAATTGTATAGTCATAATTAATAAGTGGAAACACTAGTTGCTCGTAAATGCTACTAAAAGTAACATTTTGATTTGAAACATTTAGAAAATATAAAATTGCTAGTTGCTTGCTTTCAAACAAGTATTTCGTGAAAAACATTAACCGCTAGTTGCTTCGCAACACTCATAAACGCTCGTTACCAAGTATACTCTAACCCTTACAATCAGTTGTTCAAAATTGTATTAATATATAATTTGAATTTCAATAAAAAGAGTATCAAACAAGCAAGATAGCCCGTGCGTTGCGGCGGGGCATAAGTTTTTGCGAATTGATTTTGAATGAATATTAAGTGAGAATATGTCCGCGCGTTCCGGCGGGGTTGAGTTGTATGCAACACATGTACTTTATTTGATTGAATATTTTTTTTAACAATCACGAAATTTGAATGAGTATTTGTCGTTAGGGCGAGTATAGTATTTGTTACTTATTTGATTAACAAAATATCCGGTATTCGTAATCCTTTATTTTGAGCCGGCTGTAAATGGTAAAAAAGTGTACGTTATTTATATAACGTAACTTTCATAGAATTGTACGTTTCTGACTCCTGTCGTTTATATTAAAGTTATTAGTAGTTTAGGGTGTGTTTTGAAAGTTTTAATATTTTTTAAATATACATATTAAACTTCAACATTTTTTATAAAAAATCGTACGTTAAGATTAGAAGCAGTGGCAATTTAGGCTCGTTTTGTATCGCAAATTCGAAGATCTTCCGTGATATTATTTTGATCTGAATAAGATTCGGTAAGATATGTGTTATTGTATTTTGATAAACTAAAATTTATTATATAAAAAAGATCGTAAAGTGAGGTAAAAGTTGAGGGTAACGTTTGTAAATTTCCTTTTTTTTTTCTATTTATATTAAACTTCAACATTTTTTATAAAATCGTGCGTATGTCAAAAGCATTGCAATATTAGGCTTGTTTTGTTCGCAATTCGAAGATCTTTCCGCGAGTATTTTTTGATCTGAATGAATCGGTAGATATATGTTATATATTTGATAAATAAAGTTTATTATATCAAAAAGTCGTAAATTGTTAAAAGTTGAGGGTTTATTTTGTAAATTTATTTTTTTAAATCCATTTTGGACCGTAAATTTTTTATTTATTATTATTTTGGAACGGTTTTGGGCTGTGAATTAGCCCGAAGTCAAAACGACTTCATTTTTGTCCGTGATTGTGTATATATATAATAATTCAGGTACACAATATATTCGATTTTTGTAAAGTTATTATCAAGAAAAGTGTGTAATAAAAGAAAACCAGTGTTTTAAAACTTGGCTTGATCGGGCAGTGAAACCGATTAAAGCGTGAATTGGTCGGGTGATTAAAAGCCAATTTTGGCTGAAAACCCGGTTAAACCATGACATAGTGACTCGACCGGATCAATTAAAAAACCAATTTTTAAAACATTAAAGAAAACTGCTCACTAAAAGCTTAATCATCTCTTTATGACATCCGTATGACGCGAATGCCCGACTACTATAAAATGAAAAGACTGAATAATACTTATTTTAATACATACTTTAAAGTAGTTTGAAAATTTGTACATTATTTCGGAACAATTTTAGCAAAACAATCTTATTAAAAAGTTTTGTACCAATTAGGTTACTTTATTTTGACATGTGATATAACGAGTAATGTGAGCGACCAATAAAAGTCAAAATCGAAGCTCAACTTGATTAAACTATTAAAATTTCGTCTAATTTATAAAATAACCTACCAAACATATGTGTGGCTTTTGTAAAAAAGAAACTTAAAAAAGGGATAATTAATAACACTTCTGGGTTATTTAGTTCATATAAATTAGAATGCTTGTATTTTATATTTCTTGAGAAGAATTTAAAATTGTTCTTTAAACCCATGCACATGTTTGGTTCACATATTTAGTAAAAGGTATTCATTTTATCTTAAGGAGCAATTTATATCTGTCACACCTCTAAAATATCGCAACGAAAAGGTAATCGAGGGCGGGACTCCATAGCACATGAACACAAGATATAAAGAACGACATTTAAATGAGTCGTTTAAAAAGATGTTCATTCGATACATTTAACAAAAATAAGTTTTCAACCAAGTACAACTCATAGTTTCAACACAAACAGATAAATCGTTTAAATGACAACCAAATGAACATAGTTATGTAGGAAAAAGACTTCGAAGATGGGACCCCAACTGGGTAACTCTACATGCGACTCCATGAAAGCTAGCCATGCAAGTTATTGACCTGAGAAAATACATGCTAAAACATCATAAAGTTTGTGAGTTCATAGGTTTAAGTAAAATATCAGTGTGGATCACAAGGTTTCTATGTGCATGTGACCATTATAACAAATACAATGTCACACAAAATGTATTACTATTGCACTAAGCTCATGACACTGAAGCTTTAGCCAACGTCCAAGTTTGTGAGTTATTGACTTGAGGAAATACATGCTAAAATGACAACATAAAGTTGGCGAGTTCATAGGTTTAAGTAAAATATCAGTGTGGACCACAAGGTTTCCATGTGTATGTGACCATTATAACAAATAAAATGTTACACAACATGTATTACTATTGCACTAAGCTCATGACACCGAAGCTTTAGCCAACGTCCAAGTTTGTTGTTGTGCCCCTGTAGGTGTCTATCCCAAGAACACCCAAAGTTTCCCCAAATGAAATGCGTTCATTTTACCCTTGGTAGCTCATAGTTGTCTATCCGGACGGGGGTTGTCAACCCAATAGATCTATTCACAGCATTCACTCTTACACAAAGTAATTAACGGCTCATGATAGTGGTGGGCCAATGTGAGATAACGAGTACTTAGGCAATCAGTAACAGTTTAAAGTAGTTGTGTCCATAAGTGAAAACGAGCAATGTACTCTCACCCCAAGTGTTTCAAAACAAGTGTAAACATGTAAAAGTGGGACTATGAAACTCACATTGTCAAAGTGTTACAATCGGGAAATATAGCAAGTTTAATGAAACACGAGTCCTAACCGCGACCAAATTAAATAATAAGGCGCTTTAGACTATGTTTATCAGTCATTGTATCCGACCGGTTGGAGAACATAAGGATAAAAAAGAAATAATATTATATTAACAATACATAAATGCAAGGAAAAGGTGTACACGGCCTATTCGTTTTGTGACATCCAAATATTAAGCCCAATCTTGCCACATGTGACACTAAATGGCCAATCAGTGTTCAAGTGTTATATTCCCTGTGTGTTGACTTTTGATACTTTATTTACTTTTCTTTTCCTTTAACTAGTGGATTTACAAAAAAAAATTAACATGATAAAAATATGTATCATTTGACTACATAAAAAAGTTCACCCACTTCTAATAATACGAACTTATTGTAGCTTTTTTAAATTTTAAGTACGTACGATAAGGTATTCGTTAATTTATTTAATTTTTATATATTTATCACCATATACTTTTCTACTTATGAAGTTATGGAGGTGGTAGAAGTGTTTATGCATATAAAGATAATTGGTAGAAAAAAGTCAAAAAAGAGTGTTTATGTAAAACTTTAAATAATTAAATTAAATATAAAAAATATTATATATTAGGCTGGGTTGTTGATAAATGGTAAAAAGTTTGAGATTGATTGTATAAGTGAAAGAATAAAAAATAATATTTTAATAAAAGATTGGGTTGTGGCATGTTGTGAGTAAACATGGTCTTAGGTTTATAACATCAAGCGAACTAAATGCACATAGGTTTTCTAAATATTTTTATCATCCATATATACTTCATACTTGTAGCTAAGGTTTACCAAAAAATATGATTTAAATCAAGTTTTCTATGTATTTTGAACAGTTTTTCTGGGCAGAAAATACTTCCAACTTCTCGAGTTCACAACTCTTTAATTTTCTATTGAACCAAGGCCACTCAAAAGTCTAGGTTGAAGGATTTTGAGTTATCTTTTCAACCATGTAAGCCTCACAACATGAATCAAATTTTAAAGGGTCCATATATGCCTTGCAAAACACAATGGTTCAGTTGTTTTTCGGACAGTTTGTTTTAGCCATAACTTGCTCAATTTTTGTAGGATCCCTTTGCTTAATGGATCTTAACCTTTAGCTTGTAAAGGGTTTGTTGCCTTAGATAAATCTAAAGTAACAATGATGAAACAATGATTAACCACTATTGATTACGCGGAATTTAATCAACAATGTAAAGAAGAACACAATCAAAACACTTTTATATTGAACTTTGCCTAGGTTACAGATTACAAACTATGATTACTATTTGATCTCTATGATCTTCTGTAAAACTATGTCTTACTACAAACTATGCACCATGGATCCTATTTATAGACTAAGAAAACCCATAGCGTTAAAACAAAACGCAGTATAAAATAATGCCCACCCTTTATCCCTAAGATCTCTCATGCATATCTTTAACTCTAAACTAATTTCTGCGTAAGCAGACTTAAACTATTTACATAACAGTATTAACTAATTTAATATTGCCAGTACTAACTATTGATAAACCTTCTATCAGTACAGAACTATTATACTAGCAAATTAACTATAATACTAACTAGTAGATAAAGTCTTTTATACAAAATTCCTAACAAACCGTACAATCCTCCCCTAAACTTGACTTCACTTGTTAACGTACTTGTTAACTTCAAGTTTCTTCAGTTGTCTTCAGTTTGGGCTTTTAAGAATTATATCCAAGCATGTATTTAAGTCCTTAGCTTCTCTTGAATGATGATCTGTTTGATGTTCTTTGAAAAACCAGATCATACTTTGTCTTTTAGTCTTTGTCTTCTCTTCACGGCTACACAACAACAACCAACAAAATTGGCTTTGTAGTTTTTGGCAAACTACCATCCATTAACGGATTTGATATGTCTTTACCATGAGCCATTTGCTATGGACTAGTCAATGCTTCATTATAGTAACAAGGTGCATTAATAACCTTATAGTTTTTAGCAAACTATCAGCTATCAACGGATTTGAGATCTCTTTACCATAAGCCGTTTGCTATGGACTAGTCAATGCTTTAGTGCAATACTATGGTGCAATGATTACCATACAGTTTTTGGTAAACTGTCAATCATTAACGGATTTGAGAAGTCTTTACCAAAGCTGTTTGCTTTGGACTAGCCAGTCCTTATGCCTATTAAGCATGGTGAACTGATAACCATTTGTTGTGTGGTGGTTAGCCAACACCCAAACCCTTCTCACTTCCATAATAGTCTACAGTTTCCAAAAACATGCTCACTGCTACTGATAACTTCATCACTTTCTAATCCCAGCTTGCTTCTCAATCATCTTCAAAAGTTTATAACAAACTTCATTCATTTTTCCATCTAGAAGCTTCATTTTCAGCATCACTTGGCAAGCTTCTTTTGACAATGGATATTTTCTATCTGCTAACATATATATAGTGCATGCCTCCAAAGTTAAACAATGTACTTCACATTTATCATAATACCTCCAACTAACCATATTTTGTTGAAGTGGTAAGCTCCAAATAGCATCTTCAATGAGAGGTGGATCAAACATAGTCCTGAGATCACTCCAAAGCACTCTGTCATAAGCATCTTCAGGCCTATTTGTTCCATACTTCTGCATTACCAACCTGTACAACTCTATAAGATCCTCTCTTGTGAAGTCTTTAATCATAGCTCCAAAGCTCATGTAGACTGTATCAGCTCCATTTGCTCTTATTATCTGATAAACACTTCTTTGACCTTGCTGAAATATCTTCCAATTTACCACACTATCAGATTTTGTAGTCAAAGGAGTAGGATTCATAGCTTCTACTGATTCCTCTTTATCAGTTTCTGAATCTTCTTGTGCACTCTTGTCAACATTTATACCTTTTCCTAGCCGCGTTTTGTTTTCTTTCTTTATCACTACTCTTTTTACTGGCTCTTCTTCCATTTTTACTTTACCAACTTTTTCTTCTGTATCTGAAAAACTTCTTTTCATCAATCCCTTATTTCTTTGAAAATTTTTGTAGACGCTCTTCTCCATATCTTTTCAACTGTGCCTTTGTAGCTTCAATATTTATAGGAACAAAAGTATCAATCTGCTTAACTAACTTCTCAAACTCTTTTTATCTTGTTTCAAAAAACCTTCAACTTCTTCAACTGAGGAAAGATAGCTTCAAGTTCATTTGATTCTTTTAGATAGTTTGACATGTAAATTCTCAACTGTGACTGAGTCATAAGTTTATTTCTCTTTGCCTTAGCTCTTTCTTCTGCAAAATGTTTCTTTCTTTGACTCATCAAATCTACCATTCTTTTTGCAAAATCTTGTTCAGACAAATCCTTTCCCAACACATCTTTTGTCATCTCTGCATTTGCTTCTAACTTGGCTCTAATAGCATCACAGTCTTCTTCAATATAAATTTAAGCTTCAAATTGAACTTGAGCTTTTCTTTTCTTTTGTTGCTCAGTTAACTCTTCTTCTTCTGCCAATCTTTTAGCCAATATAGCATCCAGATGAACTTGTTTGGCAGTTTCTTCTTCCTCTAGAGTTTGTGTAGGATCGTTTATTTCATAACACGATGATGATTCTTGTGATTGGGCTAGTTTCTAGAGAGAGAAACACATGAGAGAGAATATCTAGAGAGAGAAAATGTGTTTTCTATGAAAAGAGTAAATGACTAGCTTACCTCTTCCAAAGTTGGAAGAGGCTTATATAGTTCTTACAAAATACCGGGTATTAGTACCCGGCATAAAACCGAAAGACATACGATTAACTATTAAACTACGAACTATTATAAACAATAAATATACGGGTGAACCGAAAAGTCTTTTACTCATATCTACAATGCTCCCCCTAAGGGATGAGTCACCCTTGAAAAACATGACTTAAGCTCTACAGCTTGCCAGTCTCTTGATTCTTCATGATACATCTAGTACTTTGTTGTGTAGTGATCTTAAGATAACAATTGAGCGTGATCCTTGACTTGTTTTGATTTTGATTCATGAACTTCTTGAGATCATATCCAAACATAATCTTCTCATCCTTCTATGTAATCTATTGCCTTCTGGTGCCCTTGTGAAGAAGATATGATAAAGAGTTTGCGGAAGCTTTGACACTTTATGAGATCTTTCATATCTTCATATTAAGTGTAGGTCGTTGGTACTGAGATTCGGTTATTAACTTGACATTACTGGAACTGTGTATCTCCATCTCCATATCCATCTTTTTCAATTGATACGTGTTATGAAACAGTTTAGCAATAAAGAGAAAATTGCATTGAAAAATTAGTCTAAAGTGTTAATTATGAAAATATTTTGTAACTCTTCGATTAGTTTTGATTGGTTGTCAAATGTTCAATAACCGCTCAATCTCTTATGCTGAACATTCGTTTGATGTCACATAGAAGTGCACCATCGCTTTTTTCAGTTGACAATAGTTTGATTGTGGTAGAATAGCACATGTCACCTACCTAGAGCTTGTTTGAAAGTAGGCCTTCTAGCTGGATTTCAATCTTCATAGTGATACCTTCGTATCACTTGGGATGTTATGGCAATATCACAAGGATAATGGTAGGACTATTAAGAAACCTTGTTTCACGTGTATGGAAAGACAAGATAATTGGAAATGTGGCCCTTAACGTGATTAATTGATGATCTCTTGGCTCTAGACTCAATGTGCGTTTGATATTAGTGATCGGAGGCTGGAGCTGACTGCCACCTTTTCAATACCGACTTACTCGGAGTAAGTAAGTCAGTAGATTACATGTTTAGTTCTCCGTGAGAAATGAAACAGAAATCTTTTGAGAGATTCTGAGTGGCTTGGGAGGGTTGTGCATTGCATCACTGGGTCCATGATGTCGTTTTCAATGTCAGCAATCAACTTGTGATTCTGACAGCATATGTATTGACCGTTTTCTGCATTTATGAGTGTATGGACGGGGTTCTTTCTTTTACACCCTTTATCTGTACAATTCTTTTTCATTCCTCAAACCCCCTTTCAGTGGTTTACAAGACTTCATGACTAGCACCTTGTTGGGTATATTCCGTACTAGCTCTATCTCAGTCGGGCACTATTCCCTTTGTTCTCACTTTTACTCCTTTTATTATACCTAAGGGACTTTTTGTACAAACTAGTGGAGTCATCCATGGGTAGATCCTCTGGTTACTGGCAGGATCATAGGAACGGAGTACCTAACCTTACAATCCTTATAACTTCGATAAAAGTAAATACATGGTCAGTCTTTTGGTACAGTTCACCTTGCCATAAAATTACTATTGAAAAAACTCAATCAGGAACTTATGATATAACTATCAAAGTATTTAGTACCCGATTGTTTTTGTATTTCAGAAAAGCTTCCCCTTAACATGTGCATCGGTATTCACGAAATCTGTTTAGCACTGTTGGTGGAGTATACACTGTGATTAATAATGATCACATTACATATTTTAATACATTTTTCTCCCCTTATAAAAATCCTTCAAACCTTTGGACATTTTGATATCATTGATTTAAATATGTTATAAAATTGGCGAGAAAAGTTTGCTATTATTCACAAGCCGTGTTTGTTTTGGAACAGAATTAATGCTCCCCTCAATCGTGAGGGTATGTGTTTGTGTCAGTATGATAATTTTTGACAAGATTTTTTCGTTTAAGACTCAAAAACTAGTATTTTTAAGTTAATGAAAACTCATGAAAAAAATTCATAGGACTGAACACATACCATCTAATGTACGAGATGTATGTTTCATTACAATGATATTGACCTATAAAGGCTGGAATGTACATCTCACTTCTCTTGATTAGACAGTAGACAATATCTTGAGCCTTCCACTAAGAAGCATTCGAGATTTCTTTAAGTTTCTTAGATATTTATCTCTTCTTTACCAAATATTCGATGAAACTGTAGGTTTGTATTTGGTAGGACGTGGTGGTTGAAGTGTTGATGTTGTATCAGTTGTCTTTGTAACGCTAGAAGGAACATCAGCAGATGCGTCGAGAGCTCTGGGAAGATTTGGTTCTTAGCTTCTTTTTGTCTCTCCAAGACCCGGTTTACATACTTTTCCAATCGGCACCCAGAAATTAAATTTGAAACAACACTTCCCCCTCAATCGATGACCCGTTTTTCTATTGATAAAGGTTGTAGTCATTGATTGAGTGTCAAATTGTCGGGGATTGATTTTCAAAACAACACTTTTACAACCGTGGTTAACACAAATACTTTGAAGAATCAATTAGGACAAGATTATTTGGCTATTCAAAAGGCGACTGTCTCTTCGAATTAAGAAAAATGCACTGAAACGTACATTAATCCCAATTGCATGGATTATAAAGTATATCCATTGCCGTAAGTAAAATTAATTACCCGTTGTTAGGAACAGTTGTCTTTCAGACGGACAATCTTTCCTTCAAATGAGACGGGTTGCAATTTGAAGTAATTGCAAACCATTTTGTAATTCCAATGGAACTTAATGGGTCTGTAGTGTTTTCTAAACTGGATTTGAGGTCTGGTTATCACCAAATCAGGATGAGTGAAGCTGACATTTGTAAAACTACTTACAAGATACATGAAGGGCATTATGAGTTCTTAGTTATGCCTTTTGGGCTCACTAATGCACCTTCAACCTTTCAATCTTTGATGAACACAGTCTTTAAACCCTTTTTAAGGAAATTTATGTTGGTATTCTTTGATGATATCCTGATATACAGTAAGACTAAGGAGGAGCATTATAAGCATTTGGCAATGGTGTTACAAGTAATGCAGGATAATACTTTTTTTGCTAAGAAGAGTAAGTGTTCTTTTGTTGTATCACAAGTTAAATACCTGGGCCACATCGTCTCTGCACAAGGGTGTCCACAGATCCCTCAAAAATTAAAGCTATGTAGAAATGGCCTACTCCTGCTACACTTAAACAGTTGAGAGGATTCTTAGGTTTAACTGGGTATTATAGAAGGTTTATCAAAAACTATGCAAGCATAAGCCAACCCCTTATAACTTTACTAAAAAAGAATGCCTTTAAATGAAATGTTACAGTTGAACTAGCCTATAATCAGTTGAATAAAGCCATGATGGAAGCACATGTGCTAGCATTACCTAATTTTGATCAAGAGTTTGTAGTGGAAATAGATGCTAGTGGGACTGGAATTGGAGTTGTGCTATGTCAAAATGGGCACCCAATAGCATATTTTAGCAAAACATTGGCTGCCAAACACCAATCCTTATCAACCTATGAAAAATAATTCTTGGCAGTAGTAGTAGCCTTGGATAAATGGAAAGGTTACTTATTGGACAGACATTTCAAGATTAGAACAGACCACTTCAGTCTCAAGTACTTGCTTAATCAAAAATTGACTACTCCCTTTTAGTTGAAATGGTTACCTAAGTTGTTAGGGTATGACTATGAGATTAGTTACAAAAAAGGCAATGAAAATATGGTGGTTGATGCTTTGTCAAGAGTCAATCAGAGTGGTGAGTTGTTACAGATGGCAGTATCTTCAGTGACAAGTGATGTTTGGGAGAAGGTCAAAGCTAGTTGGAAAAATGATATTGATGTTCAAAATTTGATTCAATCCTTGGTGGATCACAGTTACAAGGGCAACAAGTATAGTTGGACTGATGGTGTATTGAAAAGGAAAGGGAAGGTTGTGGTAGGAAATGATTTGGAATTGAGAAAAGAATTAATAAAGTACTTCCATAATGAAGCCATTAGAGGACATTCTGGAGTTCATGTGTCCACAAAGAAGCTAAATACAGTGTTCTATTGGAAGGGTCTTAAGAAAATGGTGAAGCAATGGTGAAAAAAGTAAAACATGTTAAGTCTGTGCAAGAGTACATTGATGAATATGATAAATTGTTGTGTAGAGTGGAATTAAGTGAAGAACAATCAATTAGTTTTTTCTTGGCTGGATTGCAACAAGATGTGGAAGTAGCAGTTAGGATGTTTAAGCCAAGGTCATTAGCTAAATTGTATGGATTGGCTAAACTGCAAGAAACCAATTTGAATGCTATGAAAAGTAAAAATAGGATGCCACTATTGCCCAATTCAAGGTTTAATGGACCTAACCCCACTTACCCAAACAGTCCTAAACCTGTTAGTTTTCCTACTCCTAATTTAAATTGGAGGACTAGGACTGCTAATCCAAATACTGCACCCATTAGGAAATAACTTTCTCAAAAAGAATTAGAGGAAAAAAAAGCCAAGAATCTTTGTTTTTACTGTGACCAAAGGTATGTACCTGGCCACAAATGTCCCAGTCAAATGTTTTCTTTAGAAGTTGTGGCTGACAATGATGAAGAGGAGATAGTGTGGAATCCAGTTAATGAGGATGGTGATTGTGAGTTGTCTGATGTTATTAATGTAGTGCAAGAAGAAAATAGTGTACCACATATTTCCCTTAATGCCCTTTATGGTAGAAACACTTTTCATACAATGAGAGTCAGTGGATATGTAAGCAAACATGAAATCCATATACTCTTAGACTCTGGTGGTACTCACAACTTCCTTGATTGCAATACAGCTAAGAAGTTGGGGTGTCCATTAACAAGTACTTACCCTTTGCAAGTAATTGTGGCTATTGGAAATAATATGATGACTAGTAAGATGTGTAGAATGAAATGGAGTCTACAGGGTGAAAATTTTGTGGCAGATATGATGATTTTACCTTTGGGAGGTTATGAGATGATATTGGGCATCCAATGGCTGTCTACATTGGGTAATATCATTTGTAATTTCAAAGATTTAAAAATGAGTTTCCAATACAATGGTAGGACAATTAACTTGAGAGGTAGTCAAAAAGGGGTTGTCCAATGGATGCAAGGTAAACAGTTGGCCAAGAATATAGGAATTGAAGCTCAACTGTCATCTATGATTTTGTGTGTGTATCCTGAATCCGTGCTTAGTATGGTGTCTGCAAAACCAAACACGCATAATGTACCTGAAAACTTGCAGACTTTATTGGGGGAATACAATGATGTGTTTGAAGTACCCAAGGATATTGCCACAAGTTAGAGTCTATGATCATAGGAATTTCCATGGAAAGAAGGGACTCCTTACTATCATTATTAGACCCTATAGACACCCTGCTACTCAAAAAGATGCTATTGAAAGTATGGTCCAGGAATTGTTAGATGTGGTGTAATCAAACATAGTCAAAGCCCTTTCTCATCTCCTATAGTCATGGTAAAGAAAAAGTTCCTATTCCAAGGGTCCTCCCAGTGTCCTCAACCATTTGAATTTCGTTGCGATCTGGGTCAAGTCCTGTTTTGCAAGTTTTTGTACTACTATTATGGTAGCAAGGTTTCATGAATAGCACTTCTGTCTGACATGTGCTTGGACCATATGTCTGAGACACTTGATGCGCATGTGCTTGACCATATGCCTGAGAAACTTCCAAGCTCATTTGAGTACCTTGTTATAGATTGTACTCATAATGATCCATATGAGGTTTAGGATCCGGTTGAACTTCATCTTCATCAACCAGTTTGAAGGAACTCTTCTCCTTGTGAATGTTATGTCCGTTTTACCAGCTGGAGGTGACTCGAATGGGTGAGCTGAGTCTGCAGGAGTGACATTTAAGGCCTTTCAAAGAAGATCAACACTCAGAGTAAGCCAGTGCTTATCGACTTGAAAGCTATAAACCTCAGTCTTTGCATCATGAGTCAGAGTATTCTAGAATAGCTGAATATTGATAGAAGGGACATTTGCTGATGTAGTGAATGCCCTAACAAATTTTATGTTATGACGAATATCAACTGAAATGCGAAAGATAGGATTCTTTTGCAACTTCTATAGATCCAAGAGAAGGCTTCTCTTTCCAATCTGTAACCACTCCGAGCAATGAAGGATTTGTTCATCTCTTCTTTTTCACATCTCTTTCACATCTCTTTCACATTCGATCGTTTCATACACATTGAGAGACCAAGTTTAACCGTGTTGATCACATTAGATTTACTATTCTCCCCTTCAAAAATTGCATATGTGATTGCCATTTTTGATCTAGTGAATTAGAATACCAGCTGATCTACATTGATCCACTTAACGACTGAACGAGCATGGAAAAATATGAAACTTGTTGATGAGAATGATCAAGAACAATAAGATTTCTCTTTTTGTTGAAGATAAAGCGCACTGAAGCGTACACCTTTCTTATCTTTAAGGATCGGGGCTTGAAGAGATGCCAGCAGACGCCTTTGTGACATTTGAGAAACGAGGTTTGAACTGATTTGAACAAACGTCTTTTGACAATGAAGCCCGAGGCTTGAACTGCTGTGACATCTTTTAGGCTGGGTCTTGAACTGATGCGATAAAGGACGCCATTTGTCTGATGCATACTCATCAGAAGTGATGGTTATTTGGCTTAATTGTAATTATTTACCGGGATTTTGCCCAAATAAAGCCATTAAAATAGCATAAAAGAATAGAAAATGTTGCTTTTGTGTCATTGTGCAGGAAAAGGTTTTAAAATGACCAAAAAGAAGCAAAAACGATCAAAAATCAACAAGAAACGGGAAAAAGACAAAGAGTCAAGGAGACAAGAACAAGAGTGAAGAAACAGCCAAAGATCAAAGCCGGATCAACCCGACACAGCAATAAATGAAGTCAAGAGCCAAAATAAAGTCAAGGGGCCAAAGTTGTCAAGTGTTCAAAGATTAGAGGCTTATGTGGAGTTTCAAAGATTCAAGGACCAAAGTTGCCAAGAGGTGAAAGTTGATTTATAAAGAAGAAAGAAAGAAAGAAAAACACAAGGGCCGAACTTGCCAAAATCAAACCTTTGTTTATAACTAAAATGGGCGGGACAAGAGACAAGGACCAAAAGTGACAACTCTCTAAACATTTAAATAAACCCCCGCATTTCTCGTAACAGTCTCAACCTCCTCAACAGCATTTCCCGCCCAAATTCTCACAAACCCAAATCCCGTTTTTCCTACCCCCGCTCCTTTTTAAACAATAAAATTCGTTCATACTTCCTCCCCAATCAAAAACAAACACGTGGCATCCAATGATTGGATCAAACACATCATCAAACCCATCAAACGGCCACAATTTGCTTATAAAAGATCAACGGCTGTGATTTGATGGACTATTCTAGAAATCTTCCTCCTCTTCACCTCTCCTCTATAAATAGCAGCCCTAGACATCATTTTTCTGTTGTTAATTTTGTTTTAAAAACTTTTTACTTTGTAATTTCCCGTTTCTTAGCAATTCTATTTTCACTTTAAGCAATTAAGCTTTTAAGCTCTTGTAATCGTTCCTTTTGGAACTTGTACTTCTTTAATTCAGTAATACAATTCAATTTACACATTTAGTTATCCTTTGTTTTCAGTTTGAAGTTGAATTCATCAAATAAGCTTTAAATAAGCTCGTTTGAGCTTATTCCTTTTAATAAGTTCAATCTCAGTCAAATTTTGTTTTTAAGCACTCATACTCTCACTCTAAGCATTTGTAATCAAAAGTATGGTCACTTGAAATTGATTGTGTTCATATTTGAAGCTCAAAGAAGGAATAAGCTAATCTAGCTTATTAAGTTTAAGGCTCTTTGGTTTAGAGGCTAAGGTAGCCGTTAGGGATTGAATTAAGGCTACTCATTCAGATAGAGTAGCCTAAGTATCCTGAGACTACAAAATAAAGGTTTCATCATTTTTATTTCATTACAGCTTAATTTTAGTATATCATTTGCTTATTAGCTTTTCATTTGAGTTCATAAATGTTTGACTAAGCTTGATTAGTGTTTTTCTAATTCTGTTTTGAGTTTTGATAGTTTAGTTATCTATAGATCTTTCATTTCTAAAAATTCTGTCTAACATAGTGTATAAGCTACATAGAGAAACTTGCTTAATTTTCCTAATAAGCTGTAGTTTAAAGTGCTTAATTAGTTTTAGTAGGTCAAATTTATTGTGAGTAGGTAAAAGGTTTTGGCTTAATTAGTTTTCAAACTAGCTTTTAAGTGGATTATCTTTTTGACAGTTTACTTAAGGTGTGTTTGGATGAGTCTGTTTTTGACTCCTAAAGTCAACCATAGGTTGTCAAAGTTTTTCAATTAGCTGATTTAGGTTGCATAACAAAGTTTTAAACAGCTTTTAGAAGCTAGGCTTTAGAATTTAAAAGTTGTGAAGTCAAAATCTCTTGCCAGCACCAGGGGATTTTTCAGTAGAAGTTACTTAAAATTTTGTGAGTTTAAAGCACCTTAGATACCATAAATAGATAATTCAGTATTAGATTCTATAAGTAAGTAGGATTTTAGATTTTTTAGTGTAAAGTTAAGCTTGTAATTGTTCCTTGCCAAGTACACCAGCATGTCAAGTACATCAGCATAGTACACAGCTTATCAGCATAGTTCTTTCACTTTACTTTTTGAAATTTTCTCTATTTCCATGATTACTTTGCAAAAACCTTATACCTAAGTAGAATATAGACTGTAGGTTTAGCTTATTTTCAAAATCTCAGCACTTAAGGTCCATTAATAAGCATTTTAGCTTATTTGAAAAGCTCAAAATAGTTTGAATCCTAAACTTGCACATTTGCAGGTTAATTTTCTTAAAATTTTTGTTAAAGCTTAACTAATTTTTGTTTAGATATCTTTAGCGTACATCTTAAGCTACATATAGCTTCTTTTAGTTTCAAATTTTATCTATAAATAAGCTAGAAATAAGCCAAAATCCAAAAAAATAGTT
>BQNB010093059.1:0-23578 GCA_026074375.1 Tanacetum coccineum
GGCGGGAACAAGTTGGGACGATATACAGTGTTTTAAAAACGTATAGGTTTGAAGTTTGGGGGTTTGTCAGTTTTGATCCCTCGTAGTATATCTTTCCCAACATGGCAGTTTGCACCCTTGTCTTTCTTTTTCTCTTTTCTTCATTAAATATAAGTTTAGGGTTTTAGCAATTTTAACCCTCAAACTTATATTTCTTGACTTGTTGACTTTTTGGCTTCGGGGTTGACTTGGGTTGACTTCTGTTGACTTTGGCTTGGACTTTGACTTTGTCTTTTCCTGCTTTTCCATTCCGAGTCCGGTTTTGTCAATTTGGCTTCGTTTTTCGTCCTTTTCTTAAATATCCGTTCCTGCACAATACAATTAGCAAAACAAGCGTATATTTGGCATTTTAAGTCCGTTTTGGTTATTTTAGCTTGTTTTTAAAGGTAAAAGGTATGTGTAATTAAACACATACCAGCAACAATCTTGAAAAGTTATGAAAGACATTGAAGAAATTTGAAAGATTTTACTTAGACTGTGAAGTACCATTGACTTTTTGTAGCTTCTAATATCCCGTGAGAATTGCTGATGTGTTTCAAAAGCTTTAAATTTATAATGAATAAAAATACCAATTTTATTATAGGGAAACACACGGGTAAAAGTATAACCCACGTATGTAGTATAATCTTTTTAGGTAAGACCAGGTCGTCCACAGGTATTTGAGTAGTGTTTAGATAATCAGAAAGAAAATAAACTTTAACTTGAAAATAACTTTTTGTTTTACCAATTAAAATAAAGATGACTACTCGGATAGTTAAAAATAATTCATAAGTGTTGGAAATGATCTTGAAAATGGAACCTTTAACTTACAAAAAGGATTTCTCGTCAGAAAACATTTTCACAAATTAACTTGATTAACTCAAGACTTATATTTAGTAGACTAGACCAAATGTGTCACTCAAATATTTTAGTTACTTATTATATCAAAGCTTATTTTATTTATCAATTTACGAAAGTGGATTTCTCGGCACAGATGATAAAGATCATAGACAAATCTTTAAAACCACATAGATCATAACGGGTCTTTCGACCTATACCGACATGATTATATAATCTAAGTTGATAAGCAAAAACTGATAAGATAGGATATAACACGTTTTGATTTTGATTTTGAAAACATCGGTTTGGTAAAATTTAGCAGGGCAAGCATGGAGGGATATGATTAATTTTTCCTATTTGGCTCCCCTCCACACTTAAGTTGAACATTGCCCTCAATGTGATAACTGATAATAGAGATAAAATAGGGAAAATTAAGGGAAACGGTACTTCCCGGGGAATATAGATGTCTAGTAGCGAGAAAGCTATCCTTGAGCAGACTTCATAATTTTCCAAATCTTTAAGCTATATAACCTGCATAAAAATAAATACAAAAGCATACAAAAAGAAAATATTGTTGTTGTTTTTTTTAGAAAATAAATAAAGGATATGAAAGAAGAATGGAGGAGGGACTCCTCCACACTTAAGTGAAGCACGGGTTGCCTCTCGAGAAACGCTTAATTTTTGAGAGTCGTTAGTTGGACTCGTACTTCGGGAGTCATTCTTTTGAAAAAAAGGAGTTACTGCTTCCCTTGAGTCATTATAATTATCTTCTTTCATTTTTTTTTTTGGATAATAGTTTGAGTCGATGGCCATTTACTATGAACGTCTTTCCATCTTTTCCATAGAGTTCAACATATCCGGATGGATATTGATATTTCACTATATATGGTCCTAACCATCGAGATCTAAGTTTTGGTTGTTTAAATTTGTACTTCGAGTGAAAGAGTAGGACTTTATTTCCTTGTTTGAATTCTTTTCTCATTCTTAACTTTTTGTCATGCCAGACTTTGGTTCTTTCCTTGTATTATAAACGGGAGTTCTTCTTAGGATTTCGGTGTCTAAGTTCATCTAACTCATGCAACCGAAACATTATTTTCTCACCAGCAACGATAAGATCAGGGTTGCAGTTTTTCAAAGCCCAGTATGCACGGTGTTCAATTTTAAATGGTAAGTGGCAGTTCTTTCCAGATATTAGTTTGTAGGGTGTGGTATCGGTAGGTGTTTTGTAGGCAGTGCGAAAAGCCCACAAAGCGTCATCAAGTTTTCTTGACCAAATAACAGGATTGTCTTTAATAGTTTTTCAAGAATTCTTTTAAGATCTATGTTTGTGTTTTCAACTTGACCACTAGTCTGAGGATGATATGATGTGGAAAAACGGTGATTAACTCCATATCTTTTCATTGTTCTCTCCATTATTTTGTTGCAAAAGTGAGTACCACGATCGCTGATTAGAGCTTTGGGCATTCCGAAATGACAGAAGAGTCTTTTCAAGAAGGTGACAACTACTCGAGCATCATTGGTTGGTAAAGCCTGAGCTTCGGCCCATTTAGATACGTAATCTATAGCGACAAGAATGTATTCAAACTTATATGATTTCGAGAATGGTCCTATAAAGTCAATACCCCATATGTTGAAAATTTCACATACTTGAATGTTGTTTAAGGGCATCTCATCTCGTTTTGATATATTTCCTGTCTTTTGATATGCTTCACATAAGCGAACTAGAGTATAAGCTTCTTTGATGATTGTTGGCCAGTAGAAACCTGAATCTAGGACTTTTTTAGGAGTTATGTTGGGTCCATAATGTCACATGGTCGGTACGTGTGACATTGATCTAAATGCGTCGGGATTTGGTCCAGATATACAGCGTACTGATCCCATACATCAGGAACATACATTTGATAAGTTACTTACGGGCTCTTCCAAAAGTAGTGTTTGAGTTCAGAGAAAAAAAATTCTTTTGTTGGTATGTCATTCCTTTTGGTATAATATCCACCGACAAATAAGTTTGCAAAAAAAAAAAGTCTGCGAACCCAAGGTTCATCTTTGTGTGATTTCCATCAATGTTTCTCCAGGAAAATTTGTTCAGGACTTTACTGTCATCGCTTTGAATTCTTCATTATTATTCCGGACAATGGTCGGCTGCAACATTTTCTGTTCCTTTTCTGTCTTTGATTTCTATGTCGAATTCTTGTAGGAGTAAGATCCCTTCGAATAAGGCGTGGTTTAGCATCTTGCTTCTTGAATAAGTGCCTTAGGGCTGAATGATCAGTGTGAACAATAGTTTTTGAGAGAATAAGATAGGAACTAAATTTGTCGAATGTAAAAACTACAGCCATAATCTCTTTCTCGGTTTTACAGTCGTTATTTTTTATTGAGCTGGATTAATGAGTTTTATTGTGAAAGTAGATTAGGTTGAAAACATTTATTCATCTTTTTGGCCTAGACGGCTCCGACTGCACAATATCCTTTAATCACACATAAGTTCAAATGGAAGATTCCAATTTGGGCTTACGATCACAGGAGCACATGTGAGTTTTTCCTTCAGTAATTCAAATGCTTTTTGACATTCATCATCGAATTCGAATGGAGTATCTTTTTCAAGCAGCTTAGTAAGAGGTCGGGCGATTTTCAAGAAATCTTTAATGAAACGTCGTAAAAACCAGCATGTTCGAGGAAAGCTCTCTCTTCCTTAATATTGGTCGGGGGTTTGAATTGAAAGTTTTTGAGGAATTACGTTGATTTTTGCTTTGTCAACTTCAAGTCCTGCACTAGACACTTTGTGTCCAAGCATAATTCCTTCTTTAACCATGAAGTGACACTTTTCCTAATTTAGGAAAAAATGAGCATCTTTACAACTCTAGAGCATTTTATCGAGGTTGTTTAGACATGTGTCGAAAGAGTTTCCAAAGACAGAAAAATCATCCATGAATACTTAGACGGGTTCTTCGATCATATCGTAAAAGATTGCCAACATGCACCTTTGGAATGTGGAAAGGGCATTTACATAACCATGGAAAGGCATTCGCCTATAAGCGTATGTTCCGAAAGGACATGTGAATGTTGTTTTCTCTTGATCATTAGGATCGATAAGAATTTGAAAATAGCCAGAAAAATCATCGAGGAAAGAGAAGTATTTATTCCCTGTGAGTCTTTCTAACATTTGATCCACAAATGGCAAAGGGAAGTGATCTTTTGCGGTTGCTTCATTGAGTTTACGATAATCGATGCATACTCGCCAACTAATACGGTTCTTGTTGGAACAAGTTCATATTTTCGTTGGTTACAACTGTAATTCCACCCTTTTTGGTACACAGTGAATAGGACTAACCAAGGACTATCGGCAATAGGATATATAATACCGGTATCCAAGAGTTTCCGTTCTTTTTTTACACTTTTGCATGTTTGGGGTTACCTTCTCTCGTTTTTGGACAAACTGTTTCTTGTCAGAGAAGTTGTATCTTGTGTTTACAGAATGATGGGCAGATACCAGGAATATCTGTTGTTTTCCAAGCAAAAGCTTGCTTATGTTTTTTAAGGACGAATACAGGTTTGTTTTTCTTTTCTTGGGAAAGCTAAGATGATATGATAACGGGAAGAATAGAGTTCTTCCAGGAATATATATTCCAGATTATCAGGAAGAGGTTTAAGTTCGAGATCCGTAGGAGGTTCTTCGAGAGATATTTTGATTTTATAATATGTATTGATGGTGATTTTCTCGAATGGTGGTTCTTTGGTATCAGATTCAGAGTCAGAGTTTTCATCGGCAGTCATTCCCATGAATTCATCGAATTCAGCAAAGATTTCTTTTTCGAGAAGGGTTTCTTTGATAGAATGGAGGATTTTACTACCTTCGTTTAGAAGAACATCGAAGTCTTCTTCTAGGATTTCATAAATAACATCGATACTGAAACAGGTATCATCGTTTGAATAAGAGTGCTTCATTGCAGAATCGATATTAAAAATCATTCGTTCAGTTCCAACTCCAAGGTTGAGTTGTTTATGTTTAACTCGAATAACTGCATCGGCAGTGTGAAGAAATGGTCGTCCCAAAATGAGGGGAACTTTACTATCTTCTTTCATTTTGAGAATGACGAAATCAGCAGGAAAGGTGAATTTACCAACTCCAACGAGCATATTTTTAGCTATTCCAACAGGGTATTAGAATGATCTATCGGCTAATCTTACGCTCATTTTGGTAGGTTTAAGAGTTTCAAGAGATAGTTTGGCATAAAGTGAATATGGCATAAGGTTAATGCTAGCACCAAGGTCGGCTAAGGCATTGCAAGAGAAAGTTTTGTTAAAATTGAATGGAATAAGAAAACTTCAGGGGTCTCCTAGTTTTGGTGGAACTTTATTTTGGATCATTGCTGAACTTTCATCGCTTAAGAAAGCGACATAAATTTGTTTGATCTTGTGTTTGTTGCTTTTAGCTCTTTGAGAAATTTGCCATAATTAGGCATTCCAGCTAAGACGTCGATAAGAGGTACGTTGATTCGAACGAAGCGGATTATGTCAAGAAATTTTCCATATTGGGCTTCCATTTTTTCTTTCCTTAGACGTTGAGGATATGGAATTTTTGGTTTATATGGTTTAGGCAATGGAGTTTCTTTGGTTTGTTTTGGATTTTGAGTTTTTGGTTGTGGTGTAGGTTCGTCTTCTTCATCATCACTATCAAAATTGACAGGGGTTTCAGAATTGTCTTGTTGGTTATTTGGGTTAACTGGTGGGTTATAGGATTTACCACTTCTTGTGAATACGACATTCACATGCTCATTACGAGATTGCGGTGGTTGATAGGTTTTGGAGTTGTGTCCTTTTGGGTTTGGTTGAGTGTTACTTGGAAGAGATCCAGAAGGTCGACCAGACTGCTTGTCAGCAAGTCTGTCGAACTTAGTTTCAAGATTCTGGATTGAGGCTTGATGATTTTTGGCTACGGTTTCGAGTTGGGTTTTAAGGTCCATAAATGTTTCTTTGACGAAAGCGTTGGTTGTTTGCTGAGATTTCATGAAATCGTTGAATTGTTTTTGAAGATCATAAGGTTTGTCATCGGTATTGGATCGGTAATTGTCTCGGTTGTAACTACTTCGTTCGTTTGAACGCCAATTATCGCGATTTGAGTCTCGGTCGCGGTAATCATTGTAAAAACGAGTCTTACGAAAAGTTTGCATGAATTTAGCCTCTTCTTCACGAGACATGGGTATGTCATCTTCATCAAGATCGGGTTTAGTTTTTTAGCTTTGGACTAGAGTTCTTTGTACTGAGTATTGCCAGCATGGCAATCCGTGTGCTCTCATTTAATCCAACGGTCAAAAATGGGCATCCAATGATTAGAGAGATTATAGGGTGAGGATCAAAGCAAAGGGGAGCATCTTTGAGGACCTAAAAGCTTCACTATCTGCCTATAAATAGAGAGCTCTCCTCACTCACAATCATCTTTTTCCTTTTTATCTAGTTTTTTAGTAGCTTTTTAATTTAGCTTATGTAATTTTCTATTTAATTTATCATTTTCAATTCTGTTTTCAGTTAATGTAATCTCATTTTCAAGTTGTACTCAGTCTTTAATTCAATAAAAAATTAATTTACTCTTGTTTCCATTAACAATTTCTATTTTTACTATTTGTTCACTTATGGTTCAAAAGCTCTTATTTACTGTTTCATAAGCTCAAATTACTCTTAAGCTACTAAAAGCTCATCAAATACTTGAATACTAATGGAATTGGATGGCTGCTTATAATATTCAAGTAGGTAATAGTTTCTGAGGGTCAGAAGTTAGGATTAGATTAGGTAATTGGATTAAGCTTAAGCTAAAAGCTTAAGCTGCTTTTATAAGCTCTACTTTGAGCATTCACCTCTATTTAGCTGAGGTGGAGGTACTCATCTCTTTTCCTTTTTCTATTATTCTGCTGTCATCTTTAATTCCTGTTAAAGTTTTAGTGTCTAATTGCTTAATTTCTTAGTCGTTTATTTTTCTTTATATGTTCTATGTGTTTTTATTAGTAGAAATAGAAAACCAATTCAAAAACTTTGAAACCATTCAAAACGCTGGCAATCCATGTGCTCCCTTTTCATCCAACGGCTACAAATCAAAAAGCAATGATTAGTTAAGATCAAGGGCTGAGATCAAATGGAGCGTCTAAGGGCCTAGAAGCATCTACTCTTGCCTATAAATAGAGGCCTCATCTCACTCACAGAAGTTATCTAGAGTAGTTTTTTAGTTTAGCTTTAGAATAGCTTTAGCTTATCAATGTATTTTTAGCTTATTGTATTTCTTTTAAATGTAACTTTCTTTTCATTAAGCTTGTAATCAGTCTTTTATAATCAATAAAATTTAGCTTTCTTATTGTTCAATTATCTTTTCATGTTTTTTACTTTTATGCAAAATGGTTTGAATAAGCTCTTTAATACTGTTCATAGGCTAAAAAATTTCATAAGCTGCTAAAAGCTCTTATAAGCTTGAATACTCCATGGAATTGGATGGCTGCTTTGAGTATTCAAGTGGTAATAGTTCCTGATGGTCAGGAGTTAGGATTAGATTAGGTATTTGATTAAGCTTAAAGCTATAAGCTTAAGCTGCTTTTATAAGCTCTACTTTGAGCATTCACATCTGTTTAGCTGAGGTGGGAGGTTACTATCTCTTTCCTTTTTTCTATTAATTCTGCCTGTCATCTTTATTTCGTTATCGTTTTAGTGTCTAATGCTTAAAATTTGCATAGTCGTTATTTTTCTTTATTTGTTCTACGTGGTTTTATTAGTAGAAATAGGAAAACCCAATTCAAAAATTTTAAAACCATTCAAATCATTGTCCAAATAAAAAACGAAGTCTCAATTCATAATTCTTGGGGTATAAACGACCCGGTGAACACTTACCGGTTAAACGTATGATATTTTGTGTAGAATTTGCTTAGCATCTACTCTTGCCTATAAATAGAGGCCTCATCTCACTCACAGAAGTTATCTAGAGTTGTTTTTAGTTTAGCTTTTAGAATAGCTTTAGCTTATCAATGTATTTTTAGCTTATTGTATTTCTTTTAAATGTAACTTTCTTTTCATTAAGCATGTAATCGTCTTTTTTATATTCAATAAAATTTAGCTTTATTTTTGTTCAATTGTTCCTTTCATTTTTTACTTTCATGAAAAATGTTTGAATAAGCTCTATAATACTGGTATAAGCTTAAATTAGTTCATAAGTGATTATAAGCTCTTATACGCTTGATACTCCATAGAATTGGATGGCTGCTTTGAGTATTCAAGTGGTAATAGTTCCTGATGGTCAGGAGTTAGGATTAGATTAGGTATTTGATTAAGCTTAAAGCTATAAGCTTAAGCTATTTTTTAAGCTCTACTTTGAGCATTCACCTCTGTTTAGCTGAGGTGGAGGTACTCATCTCTTTTCCTTTTTCTATTATTCTGCTGTCATTTTATATTCTAGTTAATCAATTTAGTTTTTGCTTAATCTGCTTAATATTAGCTTATAATTGTTTAGTGTAGCTTATATTTGCTTAGTATAGCTGTTTGTTGCTTATTTAGTCTAATTGTTAGTTTAATTTCTTAGTTTGCATGTATCTGTTATAAAACAGTTGAAAAACCAAAAAAATATTAGCATAGTTAATTATTTTATTGTTCCAGCTTATTTGATTATTGAAATATGTTCATTAGGTCTGTTTTAAGCTTTGTAGTATCTGGTATTTGAATTTTGAGCTTAAAATCTAAATTTCATAAGCTTAATATGAGTTTGGATTACTTAAAGGGGTGTTTGGCATATGACAGCACTAACTTGAGTTAGTGCTGTCAAAGGCCATTTGGTTCTTTAAACCAAATTTAAATCTCATATCTAGGTTTTATGATTAGGTTTTAAGGCTTTTAGTTAGGTTAATCTAGCTTATTGCAAGTTTGTGAGTTGAATGTATTAGTTTGAGGTAATTAGCTTAGATCCTTAAGCTCTTTTGGTTTAATTTGTTTCTAGCTGATATAGTTGGTGATTCTGCTTTTGTTTTGAGGTTTAAAGAGTGTAGAAACTAATAACTTATGCCTGCATTATTGACTTTGAGTTTTAGTCATTTTTGTGTCAACTATATAGCAAGCATAAAAGGCCTTAAGGCCATTTTCAAGCTTAAAATTTAAGCAGTTAGAGTAGATGTTAGCTTTTCAAATTTAGTTTACAAGGTTCATAGGTCAAATTTAATAGGTTATGACTTATTTTGTCTTTAATAGCTTATTTGCGTATCCGTTTTAAGTCTGCAAATCAGTGTTTTATCTTTTGAATAAAAACAAAAAAAATAGTATAAACAGTCAAAAATAGTTTTTTTTTTCAATTAGCCTTTTCATTGCTTGTTTGAATTTCAAATTGCTTTTCAATTGCCGTTTTAAGTAGCTTATAGTACAAGCTTTCTAATGGTATGAGTCATTAAGCCATAAGGATCCGTTTGCTTAGTTAAAATTAAGCTCAAAGTTGCTAGTTTGTGTGTTCTGTAAACAGTTTTATGCAAAATTGCTTTTTGGCTTTTTCAGCTTATGGCTTATTATTTTTGCTCAAATTTGGTTCAAACTTGTTTACTAGGTTAGTTATAGGGTAGTTGTACTTATTTTACTTAGGTTTGAGCTTATTTAGCTTATTTGTTTCCTTAAATTTTGTTAAAAAGCAAAACATGTGTTAAGTCATTTTTGTCAAATTTATAAGCTGTTTTCCAGCTTATTAGTGATTTTCAAAAAATATTGTCTTCACAAAAGTTACTTGTTTTAAGCAATTTTGTAACTTTGTTTCAAAAAGTTTTGCAAAAATAAAAAAAGAGGAGTCTAAGGAAGTCTTGGGTGAGCTAGACTCGAACCCAAGACCTCAACCTAGCCTCACCGCCTCACATACATACACGTTTAACCATCTGCGCCCTTGGGACTTTTACGTCCAAGGATGCACCAACTTTTCTTTTAACCCCTTTTCTATTTTCTTTTTAAATAAGCACTTCGTGTGCTTATCTGAATTTTCTGGGCTTATTTGTTTAAGGACTCTAGTAGGTTTTATTTTTCTTGCATTTCTCCAATATTAGCAATTTTTAGCTATTTTCTTAGATTTTTAAATCATAGTTTAGTGTTTTTCTTGAATTTATTTAGTTTAAAAACTTTTAAAAAATCATTAAAAAATAGAAAAATAATCAAAAAAATATTTTTTTTTCTAAAAATTTTCTTTTATCATTTTATAGGTTTAGGAATTAAATTTGCTTTCGTAGGCTTAAATGTTAGTGTACTTGCTTTATAGTCGCGTTTTCTTAATTCCCGTTAACGTTTTTCATAGTTATTTTATCTGTGCCTTTATTTGCCCACTAGTAGGATTTTAGAAATCAAAGAACTTAGAATCATTTAAATCATTGTCCAAATAAAAATGAAGTCTCAATTCATAATTCTTAGGGTATAAACGACCCGGTGAACACTTATCGGTTAAACGTACGATATTCTAAACCACTAAGAAAAAAGGCATCGTTAAGGTTGAGATAGAGCAAAAGTCTTTGACTATACTTTTCGGAACTATCTCTATCCTGAAGCTCACCGTTCAATGGAGCTACAAAACAAAGCAGAAAGACTTTCATACTCTACTCAAGCAAGATGGCTTCAAAAGGTGATGGAACTGCGATTTTTACAAATTCAGGGTTTTCCTAATGAGCAACAACACAAGACATCTTGTTGCAAATAAAGGAATCCATAGTACTAACACCCTGGGTCCTGATGAGTACCCAAATATGATTCTAAAACAAAGTGCGAAACAGAGTCTTATGGGGTGATAATGAGAAGAAGATGATATGTGAAGATGATACTGAATAATGATGAGGTACTGATAATGGATGAATGATGAGTGATAAGAAAATGATGATGATGCATAATGTACCTTGATGAAGCACTGCTAGAGCCAATGATGGTAAAGACTGAAGATGAACAGTGTATCAAGAATAGGCGAATGAGTCCAGACAAAGATGAGACATTTCCGAATCTCATCGTTCAATTGAAGAACATGAAGAAGAACGAAGAAAGAAATATTGAGATGAATTCACTCTTAAAGAAGTACACTAGGCAGAAATAAAAGAACGCAGGTCAGATGAAATGGTGAGGCGAACTATACAAAAGATTAAATAGTGAACTTAAGCGAACGAAGAGTAGAAATAGACTGACGCTATCAGAGTGTAGCAGACTCGAACACAATGTCATCTACATATCTGGGTTTAAGCAGGAGGAAGAAGATGCTCATGTGACACTTACAACTGTCCATGACACACAGAAGAATGAAGGTCCGATGCAAAGTTCTTTTGTCTCATCTGACTTCACAGAGAAGGGCTTTTAAAACACATGACAGTAGTTTTCTCAGCTGACAATGAGAATTGCCTATATCCATTGGTATGGGACAACCACAGTTCGTGAACTAGAAGAACTAAGCGGGTCAGAAACATCTACTGCTCTCTTTACCGAAAATGTAACCAATCTGTTGCAACAACCTGTAACAAAACCGTTGTAACAGACTCCCCCGTCAAGAAATCAAGAACACATAACTAGGAAAGTTATATGAGCAAGATAGAAGACATGTCAGGTTGGTTGGTATTCCTAAGTATAGCACTACCACGGATACAATAGGGAAACCTTAAGTCTCCACAAGGAAATGTTAACCAAACGTTAGTATGCCTCCAGGAAATGCATCTAGAACTGCACTAATTGTGAACCATAAGACTCCCTAGGACAGTATCCATTGGTCAGAATACACCATTTTTCTTCTAATTCTTTTGCAGCTCGTCCGAGATAATTTTTATCATCGACGACTCTGGTGCTCAAAAGCACATGACCAGAACAAAATCTCAACTTCTAACTAATTTATTGTGGTGAAATTTCTGGAACCCGGCGAAGTTTTGAAATGATACAAATTGCACCAATTCTTGTTATGGAGATCTGGTTCCGGAGCTATTACTATCAAAAGTGAGGTTTATTACGTCGAAGGGCTTAATCACAATTTAATTCTTCGTTTGGTCAACTTCCTGTGATGCGGATTTGGAAGTTGCTTTTTGAATCTACATGTTTTATATCCGTGAGAGATGAAGAGAAATGATCTTCTCACAGTTTACTCGATGGCACCATAATTTGTATTGCTATTACGTGCGTGGCAGAGACTCCAACAACTCCCACATCCAATTTGCTCTATGGCTAAAGCAACATCGTCCTCAAGCATGTTCGGCATTCGTCGTCATCTCATTTAAACTTCGCCACCATCAACTTGCTATTCGAAGAATAATATTGTGAATTGGGCTTCCAAAATTAAAATTCGTCAAAGATCATCCCGTGTTCTTCTTAATGAGTTGGAGAAAGCACAAGAAAGTCGTGTCACACTAAGACTACCCCGATCTCAAAAAGACGGTTCAACTTCTACAACATGGACTTAGTGGTCCAATGCGGGTAGAAAGTATTAGGAATAGAAAATATGTTCTCGTAATTGTTTGATGACTACTCCCAATATACCTGGACTCACTTATGAGGTTCAATACGAAACACCTGGAGTTCTTATGATTTCCCACACTATCCAAAGAGGACTTTATGCCAAGTTACAACGTTCCAATTGACAGAGGCACGAAATTTTCTTAATAAAACTCTTCATACATATTTTGTATAAGAGGAATAAGACACGAAACATCAACTGCTACGAACACCTTGAACAAAATGGCTGATCGAAAGACGGAACCGTACTCTGTTTAGGCTGCTCGTCACAATTGCTAAGCGCCGCAAAAAGTCCTCTGTTCTTCTAGCTGAAGCACATTTGCAACAGCATGTTTAACTCAAAAAAACTTCACTATTGTAATTCCCTACATGAGAAAACAAACCTTACCATATCATTCAATGCCCCGAAAACCGTCAGTTAAGTTCTTTTCACATATTTGGTTCCATTGCTACAAAATCCGTCCAGAGATGGTGAAAAACTAATCAAATGAAGGAAAAAGGTTATGCATCTATTATTGTTATGAGTATTCTACTCCAGTCAAAGCTTACAGGGTATTTAACGAAGAGAATCAAGAAGATAGTATTGAGCTCAATCATGTTAACTATTTGATGAATTGCCGTCAGATGGCGTCCAGATCACGCCATTCTACCCCGTCCACACTGTTCGACATGGTAACTTGAACAATACAGTTTAAGTCCCGTCCACAAAGTCAAGAAAATGTTCATCAAAAGTAGCCGTCGACAGTAACAACAGACAAATGAGCGGAATTGTCTATATAGTTTGATATTCATGAATTACTTCAATACGGAACTTCTCCTGTTGTTTCAAAGTCTTCCGCGTGTCCACATACAAGCTGCATGATAATCATGTTAAACTCAACAACATAACACAACTCACACTTCTACAACAACCGATTTGCAGATCCCCCTCCATTGAACATTCAACAACACATCAAACTCCCAACTTCAAGTAACAAACTGTCACTATAACACCTAGAACAATTTTTTCAGCAGAAACCAATACAGAAAAAGCACAATTTGACGACGATGATTTACATCAACATCTTTAAGTACACCGGTAACAGGAACTATGGGAGACATATCCTCGTCATGTTGATCGTAAAAAAATGGCATACTTTCTATCCACACCATCCCCTTGCCGAACAACGTTGGAAGCAAAAGATCATCCATTAGAACACGTCATTGGAAATCCTTCTCAATCAGTTAGAACAAGACGTCAAGCTAAAACAGATGGCGAGATTGTATGTTCGCACTCAACCGGAATCGACACTGAAACCAAAAGAACATCAAAGAAGCCATGGTTGATTTCTGCATAATGCAGGAAGATAATTCATCAGTTTGAATCGATTATATGTATGGAATTGGAGACTAACCAGTCCACTTTGCAAAAAATTCATTAACTTTAAAGTGGCTCTAGAAAACAGAACATGATAGAGGAACAATAGTCAGTCGCAAACAAATCTCGTCTTGTGGCTAAGAGAAATGGCTCAAAAAGTGAAGGAATTGATTTGACGATTCTTTGCACCAGTTGCTTCGATTGAAGCTGTACGGTTGATTCCATAATGGCGTATGCGCACACAAAGAAAAAAAAAAATCCTTTACTTAGAACCACATGGACTTAAAACAACATTTCTATTACGGACCCTGAAGGCGAAAAGTGTACGAAACCCAACCCAGATTGATTTGTTGACCCTCTCATCCTGGACAAAGTTTTACCGTCTCAAGAAAGTCATTATATGGTCTCAACAAGCACCAAGAGCGTTGTAAGATGAACTCTATCATAGTTCCTGTATCCAAAGATCTAAAAGGTTCTACTTGACCCTCTGTCTAAACAAACATGGGGAAGACAAATTGCTTTGTGCAAATTTACGTTATGATGACATAATTTTTGGTTTCTAGCGAACCCAAAACTTTCAAAACGATTTAGAAACTAATGCACAAACAAAGTTTGATATGTCTATGATAGGTGGGAGCTGAAATTCTTTTATAAGGAATAGATGCCCGCCACTTCCCCTCGTGGATCTTTATAAAGCTACGAAACGTATACTCACAGCAGATACTTAAACAAAGCCTGGTATGACCCTCATGTGGATAAGCATTGTACACCAATGGCTACAAAACACCTTGATCAGCTGACTTGAGTGTACTACCGGTCCGACCAAACAAAATATCATAGTATGGTCGAGCACTCATGTACCTAACAGCAATAAGACCAGATATTGTACATGCAACCAGGGCCGTCTCTAATTCTAGAAAATTTTGAGGGGTCCTGTGCAAAATTACTTAATGAGAACATTTCGAGAAGAAATTTTTATAAATGTCACTGTTATAAGAATATAATGCAAATTAAATTATGTAAACTTTAACATATTGTTTAAGAAGGATAAATTTTTAGGGTCCCCTAAAATTTTTGAGGTCCATGTGCGTTCGCTTCATACACCTGCACACCCTCAAGACGGCCCTTCATGCAACATGTTTATTGTGCTCGCTATCTAAGCGGAAACCGAACTGGGAAACATCTCCCAAGCGATTAAACGAATCTTTCGGGTATCTTAAAGACTCCATTAACATGGGTCTCTGGAACCCGAAGGACAACTGTTTTCCGAACAACTGCTTTTTAGATTCGGTATCACGCGGGAAGATGAGGTGGTTGTTGTCTCGATTCACGTAAGAGTACATCTGGTGGCATACAATTTCTAGTGTGATAAGTTAGTCAGCTGGTCATCCAAAAAGCAGGACTGCACCTCAATGTCTTCCAGCAGAAGCCGAGTATGTGTCTTTATCTGCGTGTTGCGCACAAGTTCTAATGGTTTGATAACTCCACTCACAGATTATGGCTTCCCACTTTGCAAAAATACCTATGTATGTGTGACTCCAATAGGCAAACATAGCCATCTCGTGCAATCCAGTCCAGCATTTCCCGGACCAAACACCCTAGGTCAGATGTCACTCATAACGGAACAACTTGAAAAGGGTATTGTATGAATTATTCTTTTGCGAACTGAATACCATTAGCTGACTTGTTTACTAAAGCTTATCGAAAGATAGGTTTTAAGTATCTTGTCAGACGACTCGGTATGAGAATGTTTGACTCCAATGAACTAGGAGGTTTGCATGAATCTGCTTGACCATCAAACACATTTGTAAATAGTTTCAATTCTCTATTTATTTTTCGATTTATAAAAATTTTGAAAAAGAAAATACAAAAATATAAAACCAACAAAAAGAAAATAGAAAATATAAAACCTAGAAAAACAAAATATAAAATCAGAAAATTTTCAAAAATACCAAAAATAATCTTCTCGACATGTCTCTTGGAATCGATAACATTTATTTGTAAAAAAAACCCCTTAAGAAATTGTTGATTAACTTCGATCACGTCATGTAAATGAAGTTCGAGCAAGATTTTTCAAATGCTTTTTCCAAACATGTCCATTACTAAATTTTTTTCATGTACTTATTTACATTTCATTGCATAAACTCGGACTCGAATGTAATAGGGAAGTGTACGCTTCATGCGCTTACTCTAAAAAAAAAGAAGATAAGTCCTTCCATCAGTGTTTTTAAATCGTTGAACAAAATTTTTCAAAAAACTTCAATGTCAAAATTGTATACAATATAATTTGTGATAATTTTCCATAAAAAGTGTATTTGTTAAAATAGTGTGTTCAACACTCCCTCCTCAGAATAAGTTATTTAAAAGAATTGTAAGTACGTAGAATTCATTTACGTGAACAATATAAGAGGGGTGCTTTATTAAAACAAACCCATTTAATAGTGTTGGATACATCTCCCTAAATATCAATTTTATGTACCAAACACATTTTGTGAAATTTAAAATGTGGAAACTTATAATGTCCAAATTATTAATATACATTGTTCACTAAGGCATCTCCCCCCGTCTTCAACATTTTATGGTGTCATATCAATTTTTCATTCCAATGTCAAGTTTTAAAAAATATTGGTATCCCACATATACTATTGAAAGGGAGCAATCCGGAAAATAAATTCATGCAATATCGTAGTATAATTTTTCTCCCCATGGAATTTTTCATGTAAAATTTTTAATCAATGGTATTTCAAATACTAAGTGTTTTATTATTTAAAATAAGGGAGAAAATGTATCAAAATATGATATAGAAGAATGTGATCTTTTAAGACCTAAGTGCAACTCTTTTCTTTCTAGTGCTAAACAATTTTTGAATCTCGGAGCACATGTGTAGGGGAGTAGTTGAAAATAACAATGTCAGAAAATGGTTTTATGGTTCGATCTCTACACCCAACAACCTATTAAATTCATGACGATTCTGAAGTCATAAGGTGGTTAGGTTCAGAATAAGTCCTACGATCCAACAAGAACCAGAGGGATCTACCCAAGGACAATCCATAGTTAGAAATAGCAGTCATTAGGTATGATTGAAGAAGAATGAGTATAAGGGAAGAATGCCTGACTAAAGAGATTAGCTAACACTAGAACAAACACAAACAAGGTGTTAGTAATGACGTCTTGGTAAGCATTGAAGGGGTTAAAAATGAAAAAGAAATGTATGGATAAAGGGTGAAAACAAAGCAGCCCTCCACACAACTTAGGCAGAAACCGGGTCAATACATAATCTATCAAAATCACAATGATGATTGTTAGTATTGAAGAAAGCCATCATGGACCCAGTGATGCAATGCACAACCCTTCTCAGCCATTCGAGTTTCTCTTAAAAGAAACTTGTCTCATTTGTCACGGATATACACACGTTATCTATTGACATCTCACTCCCGAGATTGTTGATATTAATAGGGGCGAGTTCGCTCCAGCCGCGATACTAAAACCAAAGTGCACAAATCGAGTCTAGAGCCAAGAAGAGATCAAATTATAAATCTCATTAGGACACAATGTCAAAATACACTTGTTGAACACCATAAAGTTCACAAATTGTAACAAAGAGTCCTACGCATTATCCTTGAGATCTTGCTAGAACATCTGAGTGATACTTAAGTATTCACAGTGAAGATGGAAATCCTGCTTGAGCCAACATCAAACAAGCTTTTGGTAGGTGACTTGCAAGATTCTATATGAATCAAGCTTGTGATAACTGGATATCAATTTTGGTCCAGTAGATGAATTGACGACTTAATCAGAAAGATAGTAACTATCTGATTCACTCTTATCATGTTGTTTGCTTTGAGACGTTCCAGTAATGAGAACAAGCAAGCATGGTGAATCTAATACATATGTGTTAGAAGATCCTACGCTTTGAGCTGGAAAACCTGTCAAGGAGATTCTTTGAATCTACCTGATCATAGGTATAATATTTATACTATATAATGGGAAACCGGAGGTTAATGCCACCGAACTCAAGATGAATGACAAAGCCATATTCATCTTTTATTGCTAACTGTTTTATTTCAGGATAAGACGACAATATTGCAGCCTCATTCCAACGAAGTCGGATTCATAAACCACATGTTCGTACTCAAGCTTTCAAAGTCAATCGTTCAACATCAAGATAGTTGATTCTAAACTTCCCCATCATCAAAGAGCCTCAAAGTCAATTAAAGAATCGTTTTTGGGAAGATTGTTAGACTTATAATCATATATGTCAAACAAGAATGTAACAAGTATGAGCATGTTGGTCAAGAACACAAGTTGATCAAGGAAGTCAAATCAAGATGATTCAAGTCAAGGAGATGATACAAGATAACGATCTCCAGAACTCAAAGTCAAAAAGATAAAGGCTCATATCAAGATCACAAAGCATGAATTAACAATCATTAAAACAGACCCAGACCAAAACAAGGCAAAGCATAACGCAAAAGTCATAGTCTTCAAAACTTCAGGAAGACACAAAATGAAAAAATCAAAGCAAACACCTACAAAAATGTCCATCAAGAGGTACGGAGAGTTTGAAGAAAGAGACCCTCAACATTAGGGAAGATTGTTAGCCTTTATTATCATTAAGTCAAGGCAAGAATGTTATCTGGTCTTAGAAAGCAAACTAGTCTTGTATTGTAATAGGCTAGTCGGGTTCAACGGGCTTGGATTGTAATCTAATATTCTCCGTGTTTCGGGCTCTAAGCCCAAGTTTAGCCAAGCCCGGCCCAAGTTAATAAGCCCATATGCCTACTAGAAGGCATGGGTATAAATAGAACCCTCTCCACACATGAAGAGGGTGTTGGTTACATTTTCTTTCACTTGTAATCTACCACTTTCTCTCTCTAATCTAACTTTCCTAGTTTCTTTCTCTCTCTCTCTCTCTCTTTTTCTTTCTTATTTAGCCGGCTCTTTAAGAGCTTATTGAGGGCTTATTCGAGTTTGCTTGTTGTTGTGAAGGATTAATATATGACCAACAGAATCCTTAATCCTGATGATATATATATATATATATATATATATATATATATATATATGTGTGTGTGTGTGTGTGTGTGTGTGTGTGTGTGTGTGTGTGTATGATTTTATTTCCCCTTTCACACTTGGAATTTTTTGCATTTGCCTTTTTCGTTCCTAAGTGTGGGGGTAAAACCCGATACTTTTGAACATTGAGGCCAATGTTCCATTCTAAGTGTGGGGGAATTTCTGCCAAAATATGATCTTACCTATGCTTGTCTGTGTTCCCACGCAACCCCGTTTTGACCTTAGTTTTTGTTTTATTTACAAAATAAAAAATAAAAAATTGATAAGAAAATAGAAAAAATATATAAAAATATAAAAATGTTAGTAATAAATAGGCCCGTAAAACTAAGGATATTTTGACTTGACCGAGTATTTTTCTCTAGCTTTCCCCTTAGCTTTTTAGACTAAGCATTTGCAAAACTTTAAAATTTTACAAAGAACGAAAAATGATAGAGTTAAATATAAGTTAGATGCTAAAGCTTGTAGTAAGTTGAATCTCTATAGAGCTCATAAGGTTAATTGTGCTTTTCTAGCACCCAACCAGCATAATAAACGTATTGTAATTGTTAAATAAATAACGATTACGCTTGGTTTTTTACGATTCTTAGTTTAAAATTCCTTCAAGAGATTCCTTCTGGTGAAATTAAGGTACACAATCGATGGTTTAGTCAGTGTTGTTGGGAAATAAGACTACCTGGTCTTGGCGGTTTAGGACGTCCGAATGTCACTCGTAGTTAAAAGAACCACACTTGAAATTGTTAGTAATAATAAAAATAATAATAATGTGCAAAAACCCAAGCCGAAATAAGACACTGCATCTGTCGGTTAGGACGCCGAATGATGGCAGTCATTAAAAGGGTGTAGGTAGACATAATGATAATGTTAATCCGAGACTGATAAAGTTTGTTGCATCTTGTCGGTTAGGACGCCCGATGTTGCAGCCTTCAAAAAGGTCGAAGAAATTTCTGAGGTCAAAATAAGACTACTAGCTCTTGTCGGTTAGGATACCAGATGTGTCAGTTGTTTAAAGGACTGAAGGCTAATATTGTTGCATAATAATAATAATAATAATAATAATAATAATAATAATAATAATAATAATAATAATAATAATAAAGCCAAATTTCGACTCCGGGGTTATCTAAATAAAGCCTCGCTCTAGACACCGTATTATTGTGTCGGAGAAATAAAAAGATAACCCCCTAAATCAATGCTAAATAAGAAACCTTAATGTGGACCTTATTCTCACCATATCGTCTCTTTAGGAAAGGATTTCAAACTAATTTTGGTCTAAACCGGGCACCTTTATGATAATAAGGCCATAATTTATTTGTCACTAATAATAATAATAAAATCTTTAGAGGATTTAGATATAAGGGAGCGAAAAGTAGCTATTGCATACACAATTAGCATCTATGGGTAGTGATAACATCTAATGTTATATTAGCTGTGATTTTGTTTTAAGCTTGGTTTGGGGATTGTGAAAGTCGAGAATGACGAATTCCCGTTCTTAAAGCCTTTTAAATAAATTGTATACTTAGCATTTTATGTATTAATGAATAAGTGGTTAAAACGGGGGCGCTTTTGAAACAAAAGAATTTGAACCTTCTTAATGGATCATTTCCTGTTCTTGTTTGATTGTGAGGGGTCGTAAGTTAGGGGGGTTTTAATTATTTATTTCCGGGGGTGTTTTATAAACATTGCGTGTGAGACCAGTAATGACTTAGTGTGGGGGAATTTGATGTGTGCTAAAACACACATCATTTATACCCCGTAAAACACTATAAAACGAACTAAAAATACTAAAATGTGAATAATTATCTTGCAAATATGTTTGTTTGGAATTTTTATGTCTTGCAGGTACTATGGATTGAAAACAAACCAAAAACGGGTATTTTCGGGTTCGTTTCGATCAAGAGTGCTTAATACTCAAGATCAAGATAAATTCGTGAAAATTCTCTGAGCATGCCATTGGAAAGAGCGCGAGATTACGAGTCCAACGGTGCCCTCGGATCTTATTGGGCCAGCCCGTAACCCATTAATATGGGTCGGGCCAGCCCATATATTTACTAGCCCAATACAAGCCCACTTATTATTTTTTGAGACTTAAATGAAATAAAAGAGTTGAAGAAGTGACGTCATTGTCACATGTGGTAAAATTAAATCAACAAAGGTCACGTGACCTTCCACTTTCTTTTTCTTGGCGAACCAAAAGCTTCCATGTGGCATGACAGATTTATATCTCAATGCAAATTGTAGCATTTATGATCAAACGGGTGTTATTTGTAGCGTACGAAGGTAGCAGTCATGGTGGCCACGTGGAGCTCATCCAATGGGCAATATGAGAATTTCTGCACCCTAATCCGTGTGTACGAGGTTGCAGGCCAATGATTGGCTCAAATTATTGGTGCAATTTTACAAAACTACCCCTTTGGCTTGGCTATAAATCAACTCGCTCCCCCACATTTTGGAGACATTAGGAATTAGTTTTAAAAAGTTTTCTTTCTAGTTTTTTTAGCTTATTAGTTTAGGAGTAGGTTTAGCTTACTTTTAGTTTTATGCTTATTGTAAAAATCTTTTCATCAGCTTATTTCAGATTATGTAACAAGATAGTTTGAGCTTATTGAAGAATTTAATTTGATTTCTAAGTGCTTATTCCTTTTCATTCCTTTACTTTAAAGTGCTTATTTTCTGTTTTCATTAGCTGAGCTTATTCAAGAATCTGATAAGCTCACTTATAGCTTATTCAGATTCGTTTAGCTTATATGTTTGCAAGGTAATCGGTTTTGGCTTATTCACGTGTTAAGGTTGTGATCTAGTTCTTAAAATGCTTATTTCGATTTTGATTGGCTTATTGTTGATGTTTAGTTAGCTTATAATCTCGTCTTAATGCTTAATCAGTTTTGATTTGATAGAGCTTGCTTGTTTCTCGTTTAAAATATTGATTCTCATTGTTTCATGTTTATTTGACCTTATTTCTTATGTGTCGTTATTAAAATAGCTTATTCTCTTTTAAGTTTTACCTGCGAGCTTGTTTCTAGCTTAGTTTTATTATCGTAGCTTATTAGTTTGGTCCGAGCTTATTTGATAAAATTGTGTTGCTTTTGAAATCCTTGTTCTAGCTTAATCGGTTTTTTCTATATTTATCTCATTTTAAGTACTTATTCGGAGTTAGTTTTACATGTAGCTTAATATCTTGGCTTATTCAGATTGCTTTGTTTTAGCTTATTAGAGTTTAGAATTAAGCAATGTGTTTGATTATATGTGGCTGCTTTTGTTACTAAAATTAGACCTGCTTTGGTTTATCATATTAGCTGTGTTCCGTTACGGCTTGCGAATTGGAAGTAGGGCCGAACATGTGATTGGTATTGGGCCTTCGTAATACTTAGTGAATTGCCAATTGTTTATAAATTGTTTTATCATAACACTTTGTTAATATGTTTGATTTTGTACTAGGTCAACTCCCATAGCGCGTGAAAGCTTACGGTTAATAACTAGATAGAATTTGATATTTCGTTTAGCTTATTAAATCGGGAGGTTATTGTTAATATTGCGGCACTCAATTCGGTCTCATTTTCTATCCTTTTTCAATTTATTAGTGTAGAATTATTTAGAATAAAATGTTTAGCTTTGCTTATTTGATCATTATGCACATCGAGTAGTTTACTTTTATGTTTATTAAGTAAATTGGTGTTTGGAGAATTAAGTGTGGAATTTAATAAGTGATTAGTGATTAATAACTTGAAAAAGTTATTTAGTTTAGTGTTTTATTTAGTCGAACGGGCAAAAGACGTAAGATTAAGTAGGTATTAAACTAGTAGTTAATTTCTCGATAAAAAGTTGTTTTCAATATTAAGCCAACGTTTTGAGGAATCGATTTATTAAACGGAAATTAGTTCATCATTAAGATCTAAAATTTCACACTTAAGAATCTAATCACTTTTACTTGACAAGCATATTTTTCTTCATATATCTTTCATTTTATTAGCTTGCCTTTTAATTAGTTTAATCTAGTTTATGTAGTTTTTAATATTTAGTTTAAAATCAAAAACAAAAATCTTTGATATTCGAGCATCAAACAAAATACTTACATGGATTTAAATTCATCTCTCGCCGTGGATACGACACTCGGAAGATAGACTATTACTTTTCCTAAAGTAATTTTCATATCTAACGGGAAATACTATATATTATTACGACACGCGTTTGACGTTTATCAAAATGGCGCCGCTGCCGGGGAGAGGTGTATGATCTACACGTGGTGTTTGAAGTTAGTGCCTTGAAGATCCTTTCTTCGGAAAGTTTATTTTCGTACTTATTAATATAGAAATCCCAAAATATTTTTTTTTCTTATTTTATTTTTATTTTTCCTTTTCTTTTTATAAATATTAAAAAAAGATACCAAAAATATTTTTATTTTTATTATTATTATCTTTATAAAAAAAATTAAAAAAAATTAAATAAAAAAATAAATAATAATAGTCTCTTTTATCCTTTTATATCATTTAATTCTTATCTTTTTTATCCTCTTATCCGTTTAATTCTCCGACATGTCTTCGTATAACCATTTTGGTTGCTCGTGTTGTGGAGGTCCGTTTAATGGTGGAAACTGTCCTGGCTGTAGCAGTGTAGGATTCGGAAATGAGTTTCTCTATTAGCAGGACCCGAGTAACAATCAAAACTTTAGTAATGATCAATCTCCATATTATTCTACCAGTTTGCCACAACAGTGTGACTGTTGTGAAGTCTGTGGAGGCCCGCATTATAGTTTTGATTGTCAAACAAGGAACACACCCATCTATGATCAGGGTCCTTGTTACAATCAAAATTTTGGTTTTGACCAACCTC
>BQNB010093060.1:0-26463 GCA_026074375.1 Tanacetum coccineum
TACGAGTTTTTTCTTCCTCAAGCCTGATATATTCTTCCATAGTAATGTTGGGGTCGTCCATATTAACCTGTAATAAAATAGCTAGGAAAGAAAATGGTCAAATACACAAATACGCTATATTCAGTAAACTGAATACGCCGTATTGATGATAGAGTCGAATACGATGTATTGGTTTGAAAAAATGTATACGCCGTATCCAAGAAGATGAATACGCCGTATTGAGTATTCGACTCAGAAAGTTATAGTAGACTGTAACAATGCAGAAAAACACATAAATACACAATATGCATAAATATACAATGCAGAAAATCAAACACATAAATATGCAAATTAATCTAAACTAAACTAAATCTAGACTAAAAAACTAATAAAACGAAGAATTAAACAATTTCACTCCTCGACAGCGGCGCCAAAAACTTGATGTGTCGTTCTGTGGTTGTAATTTTATGGTTTCAAGTTTTACTATTTATATTTTGCCGACCTAACCAAAAACAACACTTTAACGGGCAGTGTACCCGATCGATGGTAGTTTTGTGGTAAGTAGGGTGTCGATCACTAAGAGCGAGAGCGTTAATATCTAATCTATCAGTATTTTAGTTATCTAAGTTAAACCTAAAACTAATGCAAAAGGGGGGTTTTAGCCTGAGAGACTGGCACAGTTTTGGGTATCTAACCTAATGTTTTGATGACAATTAACACACACAAGGCGATAGACATAAGATAAAGATGCGGTGAAGCCTATTGTAAGGGAAACGTATTGACCATATTTATTCAAATTAAAACGAAGGTTTGTTTATTAGTTTAATGATTACTTATCTCGAGGCGGCATATCATTCCAAGATTTAGGCGGTACTTCTTCCTAGAACCTAGACACGCTAATTTTGTCAAAATTAGACGCATCCGCATAAAGCATCCTTTTTACTGATTATAATTCATCTTAGAAGGCAATAATGGTGATCTTATTAGATTCTAGCTCATCGAGACTTTACTAACTTACAGCTTATGGTATTTTATATAAGTGGTAGTTTCACTATCTAAACTAAGCCAAGGGAATCGAAACGTTATTTGTTAGAATAATTCTAGGTATCACTAAGAGAGAGAGAGCGTTAATATCTAATCTATTAGTATTTTAGTTATCTAAGTTAAACCTAAAACTAATGCAAAAGGGGGGTTTTCCGCTTGAGAGACTGGCATAGTTTTGGGTATCTAACCTAAGGTTTTTATGACAATTAACACACACAAGGCGATAGACAGAAGATAAAGATGCGGTGAAGCCTATTATAATGGAAACATATTGACCATATTTATTCCAATTAAAATACAGGTTTGTTTATTAGTGCAATGATTACTTATCTCGAGATGGCATATCATTCTTAAGACTTAGGCGTTACTTCTTCCTAAGACCTAGATACGAAGAATTCTGTCACAATTAAACGCATCCACATAAAGCATCCTTTTTATTGATTATAATCTATCTTAAGGATTTAAAGCAATGGTGATCTTGTTAAACCCTGGCTCATAGAGACTTTACTAACTTACTGCTTACGGTATTTTATATAAGTGGTAGTTCTCTATCCAAACCAAGCCAAGGGAATCGGAACGTTATTTGTTAGAATCATTCTAGGTCACCTGCTAGTCTAACTTGTTCACTAAACAAAGGCTCTATTCGATATCTAGTTAAGCTACAAGCGATATCCTTAGACACGGATTTAGCAGGACTTTGTTTGTGATCTTAATTCCACCTATATAAATTACTATGCAAGAACTATCTAATATCTAGTTAAGCTACAGGCGATATCCTAAGATACGGATTGAATGCATATTAAAGCACATAAACAGGTATCATGTGATAAACATAATCAATAACCAACGATAAATTAAGCAATCGTGATAAACAAACCAACATTGAAATCTTCATAAATATGGCTAATACCTAAAGGTATCAACCAATAACCCTTATGATGAATACAAACATAATAATCGAATCAAACAATGTAAACTAACCGAGTTAAACGAATGATACCAAAGATCAAATGATTATCAAGAGTATATGAATTACAAGGGTTTCCCTACGGATTGAAGCACGTTGCTGCACCTTCTTGGCTTCTTTTGTCTTCTGAAAATCGACCTTGGTGGTTAAAAGCACACTAAAATAGTTATTAGCTTATTTTGGTGGTTAGCTTAAAACCTGTCATAAGCCCTCTTAGATATTGTCTTAGTTAATTGTGCTTATTAGGTCTAGGACTAGGTTAGTTTTCAGCTTGTGCTTTTTCCTTTAGCTTATTAAGCCCAATAAGCCAAAATAGTTTAGACTTTTAGCCTTTGTAGCAATTTAGCATTCTGTGCTTATTCTAGCTTTTTCTTTTTGTTTTGCTTATTCAATGTGCTTATTAGACTTAGCTTTAAGTTTCTTTTAGTTTTTTTAGCTTAGGGTTGAGCTTCTTTTAGCTTATTAGAACTTTCAGTTTAGTGTAAAGCTTAAAAGCTCTTAAGTCTCAACTGTCACTTTCATAAGCTTATTCCTGGCTTATTTGTAGTTTTTAGAAAAAGTCATTTTACAAAAGTTGTTAATTTTGAGCTTATTAATAAGTTTAGTTAAAAAGTTTTGCAAAAATAAAATACTCGGGAATTAGGGAAGTCATGGGTGAGCAAGGCTCGAACCCATGACCTCTACCCAACTCACAACAAAAAATAAAAAAAGTTATTTTTTTTAACACACACACCACAATTCCACTAGCAAACAGTAGGGCCTATTGGTATTTCTTTGCACCTATTTATTATATAGGCTTTTTGGCTTTAAGCCATAAGCCTTTTCGGCTTATTTCTAGCTTATTTAGATAAGCTGGGTGACCCAACTTATTTTTCCTAGATTCATCATAGTTTAAGCTACTTTTTGTCATTTTTTAGAATTTTTACAAATTATTTTAGTAGTTTTAATCATTTTATTTCATTAAAACTGTTTTTAATTCATATTAAATAAAATAAAAGTCAAAAAAAATATAATTCTTTTTTTTTAATTTTCTATTATCATTTAGGATTGTTAAAAATTAATTTTGCATTGGTAGGGTTAAATTTGTAGAATTTAGTTTTTTAAAGAACTGGTTTGAATTCCGTTTACATTTTTTCGTGTTTTAACTTAAATTGTCTTCGTTTTAGGGTTACCTTTACTCGTTTTTGCATTTTTCCCGTAGAATTAGAAAACCCAAATCACAATTTTATTATTCAAGCATTGTTCCACAAACCGATTCTCGATTTTCAAATTTACGCCTCGTCGGGACACGACTCGGGATTGTTTTTTAAGGTTTTTGCTTTGGATAAAAGTAGAAATCTTCTTAGAATCAAGAAGACCGCGGACATTACTAGCACCTACAGACTTTCTTTTCTTACCGCTAACTTGTACCTCATCATCTACATCCTCGTCTTCTAATAAATCTATTGTATTTGTTGACCTTATAATTTCTATATTTCTCTTTTTTTCCTTTGTTAACTTTTCCTTTTCATGCATTGATGCAAGAACTCTCTTTGTTATATCTGTTGTCACCTTAGAACAACCTACTACATCTCCTTTTATATGAGTAAGGTGTTGTTTTAACCTTGTGATCCCTCCATACATTTTCTTGCCACAAAGTGTACACCAAATATTTCCTTTTTTTGTGGTATCTTTCCAAACCCCCCATTCCCAAGCCATATCCCACTCGTACTTTTTATACCAGTACCAGCATCCGATGAAGTATTAGTACTAGTGTTCGAATTTACTGAAGCATGGGAAGATTGACCTTTGATACTTGAACAGATGAAGAAGAAGAAGGAACTTATGTATTCTAATTAGGTTTTATGGTGGCTGCTTATCAAGAAAGAAGTGTTTTAAGTAGGTTTTAAAAAGAAGTGGGCTGCCAAAAAGAAGTGGGCTGCCAAAACACTATGTGGGCTGCCAGAAAAGTCAAAAAAAAGTCAAAAAAAGTTAAAAAAAGTCAAAAACGAGATTTTCTTTATCAAAACGAGATCCGATATCAAAATCTTGGAAAAATCTCGTCCAATATCGCCGAGAATATCGGATCCGATATTTACCACCGAGATATGAAACCGAGATGTTTTCTAGCTTCGAGATCCGAGATATCGCCGAGATTGACTGCATAGTTGACTGTAACCCTTTGCAACGAGACGTGATTTGTTCTGAATGATCGTGTTTTCTGCATCCATCTTGTTTTTCCAAATCCATTTTACCTTGATTGCAAGTCTGCCTTCAGGTAATGGAACAAGTTCCCATACATCTAATCGATTGAACTGGTTAAGTTCATCTTGCATGGTAGATATCATGTTATATGTCATGTTTGCATATTAGATATCATATAAAAGTTATAGAATGATAGGATAGGAGCTAGAGAGTATTTTTCATCATTTTCAAAGTTTTCATTCCAAAAAAGAAAATAGAAATGGGAGGGAGAAGTGAAGTTACAAAATGTAAAGACTTGTATAAATACCCCCTGGATGGTTATTTATACTTATTATTGTTCCTATTCTATTTTCTAACTCTAGTCAAACCTTGGTCAACTTTACTTAACTTTAACCAAGATAGACTTTATTACATTATAATTACTAATAAAACTATAAACTAAACAAAAATATACAGAGACCAATTTATCTAATAATAAACACTTTTCTTGAACCTAACATGCTGCAACTTCAGGCGATGATTGGGTAGTCATGATAAGGGGATTGACTAGCGGTTAATGTAGCCTCGATAATAGTAAAATGTGGTGTTTCAGTGGTGGTGGTGGTGGGTTGTAGAGGTATATCAGACACTGGTGGTGTTTCAAAGACGGTTTTTGGTTGATGACATCAAATAACGTCACTTTTATAGCATCATTTATCCCATGTAAATTACCCATTTTATATAATTATTGCAAGAATTGTTACTTAATCGTTTATATTTGAGAATTGCAGTAATTATGGAGTACTTTGTGAAGATTAGCTAAAAGGCACGCATTCTGAAGCTTAAACGAAGAAATATGAAGAAACTAACTCTGACATCCTATACGCCGTATCCATCAAAGAAGATACGACGTATCTGTGCCTGCATTTCACAAGAAACCACAAAGAAATAAAGTCCAATACGCCATATCTAGAGACTTCAATACGCCGTATTCAAGATAAAGAAATAAATATTCTGGAAGATATCAAACGTGGTCCCTACTCCAAGAAACCCTGATGTGTTTCAAAAGCTTTAAATTTATAAGACTAAAAATACCGGACAATTATATGGAAATACACGGGTAAAAGTATAACCCACGTATGCAGTATAATATTTTTAGGTAAGAACAAGTCGTCCACAGGGTTAGAGTAGTGTTCGAATAATCAGAAAGAAAATAGACTTTAACAATTTTGAAAATAACTTTAGTTTTATCAATGATAATAAAGATGACTACTCGGATAGTTAAGAATAATTTATAAGTGTTGGAAATGATTTGACCTTGAAGATGGGACTTTAATTTATAAAAATGATTTCTCGTCAGAAAACGTTTTTACGAATTAACTTGATTAACTTAAGACTTATATTTAGTTAACTAGACCAAATGTGTCACTTAATTAATCCAGTTATTATTATATCAAAGCTTATTTTGTTTATCAATTTACGAAAGTGTATTTCTCAGCACAGACGTTAAAGAGCATAGATAAATCTTTAAAACTACATAGATCATAACAGATCTTTTGACCTATACCTATATTATTATATAATCTAAGTTGATAAGCAAAAATAGATAAGATAAGATATAACAGGTTTGCAACATAAGCTTAAGATTAAAACGATCAAGATCATACCAAACACTTATTCATTATCGTAACTTCACCGAGTAGTCATGAGAGATTTAGCCTCTCATGGCTAAGGAGTTCATAACAAAAGCACACTTTACATAAACTTCCATTATTTCAACAACTAGGTAAGAAAACTTCTTTATTCTTGATCGTTAGATCTTTTTCTTCAATGGAAAAGGTGTTTCTTGGTGTTTTGGTGAAAGGAGGGAAAGTGTGTGTGTGTAAAATGGGATAGAATGTGAGGAATGATTGTGTTGAAGGATGCAAATTCGTCCTCAATTTATAGGCAAGATTGGGTGCAAAGTGCGGCGCACTTACAAATAAGTGTGGCAGACTTTGGGAGTTAATGCGATTACATTTAATGACTTTTACTGGAAGTGCGGCGCACTTGCAAATAAGTGCGGCGGTTTTGAGGAGTTAATGCAAGTGCATTTATTAGACTTTAATTCTTCAAACTTTAAGAAAATGTGCGGCGCACAATATTATAAGTGTGGCGGTTTTGGGTTTCAGGGGAAAGTGCCACGCACAATGTAGCAAGTGCGGCGGACTTCTTGAACTTTGGCTAGAAATATTTTATTTTCTTGTATTCGTCTCCCAAAGTGTATAGATTCATGAGCTTGGGTCTCTAGAGTCTTCAAGTGAATCTATAAGCAATTCAAGCTTAATTAAGTACCAAAATTTCACAAGAAATGATAGAATAAACATAAATAACGCCATAGAAACATGTATAATTTAGGCGTTATCAAACCCTCTACACTTAGCTTATTGCTTGCCCTCAAGCAATGGAAGCGGAAAAAAAAATCATTTGTCGTTTCAATTGCAATCTAGAAGGTGTTGATCTATTTGATTGGTCTGAGGATACAATCTTGTAACATTGTCTCTTGGAGATTGTTGGTGTCTCTCTATATGTCTTCTAGTCAAGGCCTCAAAGACTAAGTTCATAGCCTATGGCACGAAGTTTGTCTCATCTTAACTTTGTGCAATCAACCATTTAGCTAATACACGGTCTTGTTCGATGGTCCCCTAAGCTAAAATTTGAAAATGACCGTAGTGTTATGATTGCACAAATGGTTAAAAGCAAGAAGAAACCTCACAAACTTAAATACGAAGACACCATCAAGAAAAAACTCTATCTTTTGCACATGGATTCTTTGTGGACAAATACGTGTCACAGACATTAATGGGAAAAGAAGTTTACATCATGTCATTGGCGATGTTACTCTCGATTTACATAGGTAAAGTGCTTAAGATCAAAAAATGAAGCTCCGGATTTCATATTTAAGTTTCTCAAGATGATCCAAGTGTGGCTTAAAGTACTTGTTCGACGAATCAAAACAGATAATGGAAACTGAATTGTTATATCAACACTTTGCGTGATATTATGAGATGGTTGGGCTATCTAATGAAACATTTTTTGCTGCTTCCATAAGCAAAATGGTGTCGTTTGAAAGGACGATATACGCTAATTGAAGTTGCCTGCACAATGTTGATTTATGCAAAAGCTTCGTTATTCTTATAGGAAGAAGCAGTTGCTACAGCATGTTACACCCAAAATCGTTCCATTATACGTCTTCATCACGGCAAAACACCATATGAGCTTTTACATGACAAACTTCCTGACTTATCATTTTTCCCTCGTATTTGGTGCATTGCTATCTGACAAAATGAATAACGGGTGACACTGGTGTAAGTTGTAACCAAAGGCTGATATTGGTATTTTCATTTGCTATGCACCCATAAAGAAAGCATTTCAAATTTACAACTGATGTACCAGACGAATCATTGAGACAATTCATGTAGATTTTGATGAGCTGACTGCAATGGCTTCTGAACACAGCAGTTCAAGACCCACACTTCATAAAATGACTCCTGCAACAATCAGTATAGGACTCGTGCTAAACCCACCTCACTTCAACACCGTTTGTACCACCTTCAAGAACTGATTAGGATATTTTGTTTCAACCACTGTTTGGATGGAAATTTCAACCCTCCATCAAGTGTTGATTGCCTAGCCCCTGAAGTCATTGCTCCAATTGCTGAAGTAGGTGCTCAGAACCTGATGCCTCTCAACCGGTTTTACCTTCCTCAACAAATGTGACCAAGTGCCACCTTCCACCAGGGTAACTCACAAACAACACCAGAAACTCAATCTCCTATCATTCCTAACGATGTTAAAGAATACAATCATGACTTAGATGTTGCACACATGAATAATGATTTGTTCTTTGGTATTCCTATTCTTGAAAATGATTTTGAATCATCTTCTTCTTCGGATGTTATTCCTACTATTGTGCACACTACTGCTCCTAACTCAGAACACATTAATAAATGGACCAAGGATCATCCTTTAGACAACATCATCGGTGAACTCGAAAGACCTATTTCCACAAGACTCCAACTCCATAAACAAGCTTTATTCTGTTACTACGATGCCTTTCTCACATCAGTTGAACCAAAGAATTATAAAGACGCATTAACTCAAGCATGTTAGATTGAAGCAATGCAAGAAGAGCTACATGAATTTGATCGTCTTGAAGTATGGGAACTCGTTCCACGTTTAGATAAAGTGATAATTATTACTTTAAAATGGATTTATAAAGTAAAACTTGATAAAATAGGAGGAATTCTAAAGAACAAGGCTCGCTTGGTTGCTTGTGGTTATCGTCAAGAAGAGGGAATTGATTTTGAGGAATCCTTTGCTCTAGTAGCTAGACTTGATGCTATTCGAATTTTCCTCGCATATGCTGCTCACATGAATATGATCGTCTACCAAATGGATGTTAAGATAACATTCTTGAACGGCATTCTGCACGAAGAGGTTTATGTCAGCCAACCGGAAGGGTTTGTGGATCAAGACAATCTGAATCATGTGTATAAGCTTAAGAAGGATCTCTATGGGTTGAAACAAGCTCCTCGCGCGTGGTACGATCTATTATCGAAGTTTCTACTCTCTCAGGAATTCTCTAAAGGAATCGTGGATCCCACATTGTTCATCAGAAGACAAGGCAAATATATTCTCTTAGTATAAATCTATGTTGATGATATAATCTTTGTGTCTACTACACCTGAATTATGTGACCAATTTTCTAAAATAATGTGTTTAAAGTTTAAGATGTCAATGATGGGAAAAATATCATTTTTTCTAGGACTACAGATTGCACAAAGTCCTAGAGGCATCTTTTTAAACCAGTCTAAAATAGGCTTGTATCATTGAAAAATTTGGTGGAATCTAGCGACCCCGTGGATACTCCCATGGTGGAGAAATCTAAACTGGATGAAGATCCACAAAGGAAAGCTGTTGACCCTACACACTATCGTAGAATGGTTGGCACCCTCATGTATCTTACAGCCAGTAGACCAGACCTAACATTTGTTGTATGCATGTGTGCCCGGTATCAGGCAAAGCCTACCGAAAAGCACTTACATGCTGTAAAAAGAATCTTTAAATACCTATGAGGAACCGTTAATAGGGGACTCTGGTATCCAAAGGATTATTTTATTGTTCTAACAGCTTATGCAGACGCTGATCACGCGGGTTGCCAAGATACTAGACGAAGCACATCTAGAAATATGCAATTATTAGGAGACAGACTTGTTAGCTGGTCATCAAAAAGGCAGAAAAGCATTGTGATATCCAGTACGGAAGCTGAATATATAGCCTTGTCTGGCTGTTGTGCTCAAGTCCTTTGGATGAGATCACAGCTTACCGACTATGGTCTTGGATCAATTAAAATTTCTATGTACGTGATAACAAAAGCGCTATTGCCTTTATGCTGCAACACTGTTCAATATTCTCGATCAAGCATTTGACATCAGATTACCCCATCATTAAAGGCATGTGGAGAATGGAGTAGTAGGCTTTACTTTGTCAACACGGAGGGTATCAACTAGTGGAACATCTTCACTAAAGCCTAGCAGAGAAAGAATTGAATTTTTCTTATCAACAAGCTGGGAATGCGAAGTAGTTTTATAGTCCTTAGATACTGAAACAAGTTTGGCAGTGAAGCCGAAGAATTAGTGGTGTTTCCTTTCTGACTATTCCTGTGTTTTCTTATGTTACTATATCTCAAAACCAGAAAAACCAAAAAGATTTTTCATTTTTAGAAATTAAAAAAAAAACAAAATTCAAAAATATGAAATCTTTAAAACCAAAGAAAAAATTAAAAAAAATAGAAAAAATATAAAAAGACGGTAATAATGGCATGTCTTATGAAAAATCGATACATTTACCCCGGGGGGGGGGGGGGTTTAGAAATATCATTCGATAATAAAAAAGAAAACGAGGCTGTAAATGAAGTTCGAGCAGAGTTCCAAATGTTTTCAAAAAACATGCCAAAAAATGGCTTGTATTATTTCAAATGCAAAACCCGGTTCATCATCTTAAAGGCCAAGTATTTCAAAAAGAATCTTGACCTCTATATCGGGAGAATTTTTCGTCGGGCATGGTCTACTTTATGACCATGCAAAGGCTTGTGATTACATTGCATCACAACCCGTGCTTCCAATATTCCATAAGTGTACGTGTCAGTGCGCTTATGTGTTAAAATAAGAGAAATCTTATTTCATGGTGTTTGAGTTTCAAAAATAAACATTAAGTCATCAAAAAATGCTTTTCAAAGACATTCGACCTCTCAAACAACGATTACAGCTCTTTAAATAGAAAACGGGTCATTGTTTGAGGGGGAGAAAATGCCAAATATCTTCTTTAGAAAGTCATTTGATAAAAGGAATAAAGGTTTTTAAACAATAACGGAATATTATTTTTTAAGGAAAGTTAATTAAATTTAGTTTATGTGCGCCTTAAATGTTATTTGTTTATGCCTTTAGAGAGAATATGTGCAAAATTTAAGTTGTTTGGTATGCTAGTTAAAACTTTAAGGACTATTTGTGCCAATGTGCTAACTTTAAAAGCCTAAATAAACTTATATTCGAGAAACAAAAAGGATCTCAAACTTTAGGGGGCAGAAGTGTCAAAAACATAAAGTTTTATAACACCCCCACCCCTACCCGTATACACATACACACAAAACACTTATACTTTTTCCTTTCTTCTCAAAACTCTCACTCGATCGTCACACCTTTGTTCTTCATTTGCTGTCAAATTCGTGCTTAAGGTATATCATAAACATCGATCATTACACCCCAATGACCTTACGTCTCAAACGAATTTAGTTTTTACAAGGTTTTAATTTTGAAAAACCTTAAAATTAAATTAGGGTTCTTAAAAATTGAAACTGAATAAAAACTAAAATTGATTGAGGGGTTTTGTTCATCTTAAGGTGCTAATGCTTCGTATATAGCAGTTTTAAATAACAATAACATATGAATTGGATTTGATTGATTTTGTGTGTCGACTTATGCGTTTTTGAGTTTTAAGTTGAAAAAGTTTGTGGGTTTTGTAGTAGATAAATGTTAAAAGTTTTATTGAATGCGAGTATGCTTTGAAATCCATATATGATGTGTTTGATTCTTGGGTAATAATGAATGTTTGGTTTCGTAGGCTTGTTTGTATTATTTTTGATGAATCAGTGTTTGTAAGATGCTAATAAATGTTCTTGTGGATGCTATGATGCTATATGATTGAATCTTGAAGTGGCAAAACACTTAAATACTCGGATTAAAATTCTCTATTTTTAATTAAACGAATTCGCAGTTTATAGACCAAACCAAATTTGCAGTTCTTAATTGACCGAATTCGTAGTATGTAATAGTGATCGAATTGGCAGTTTCCATCATAGACCAAATTCGCAATTTGTAACGGTAACCGAATTGGCAGTTCCCTTTAGAGACCAAATTCGTAGTTTGTAATACTGACCGAATTGGCAGTTTCATTCATAGACCGAATTCGCAGTTTGTAACCGTGAACTCTGCAAATTCGCACGTTCCTTTTAGAGGGACCGAATTGACTGTATGTAACTGTGAACCGAAATTGGCATTTTCCTTTGAGACCAAATTTGCAGTTGTAATAGTGACGAATTGGCTAGTAAAAGTTTCATTCATAGGGAACCGGAATTCGCGAGTTTGGTTTAATGGTGACCGAATTGATGTTTCCCTTTAGAGACCGAATTCGCAGTATGTAACTATGACCGAATTGGCATTTTCCTTAAGAGACCGAATTCGCAGATTGTAATGGTCATCGAATTGGCAGTTCCCTTTAGAGACCAAATTCGCAGTATGTAACAGTGACCGAATTGGCATTTTCCGTAAGAGACTGAATTCGCAGATTGTAATGGTAATCAAATTGGCAGTTTTCTTTTGTGACCAAATTCGCAGTTTACAGATTCAAGCATACTTAAAAGGAAAGAAAAGGCTAAATATCACAAACACTTAGATTCTAATTAGAAGGTGTCTTAAAACTTGTGTTAAGTAGCAAATTTAAAATTGGTTATCTTTGGAATCTAATCAAGTTATAATTGGATTAAATCAACTAAGCCAAATTAAGTTCACTCTTTCCATGATTAGCCCTCTAAATGTGTTGCATGCCTTAAGTTCCATATCCTAAAAAGGTCTCTATAGTGTCTTATATAAGCTTGTTTATATATAAACTGTATAGATTCTTTCTTATCTGAATCATGAGTATCACAAAAGAAAAGCAGCAAGCCCTTGATGATGCTCTTGTTCCACGAGAACAACATTTGAGGATTGGTAACTGCAATTACAGATTGAGCACTACATTCAAGCCTAAGGGACCCACTTTTCAAGTTGCTTTGGATGTTCTTTCTCTCACACCGTTTTATCAAGCCTTCTTGATCACTACAAGTGTTCCTGCCATCTACATGCATGAATTCTAGGCTACGATTTCCTATCACAAGCACAGCATCAAATTCAAGATGAACAAAAAGAATTACTCTTTTGATCTGGAAACTTTCAAAGATATGCTTCAAATTTGCCCAAATCTTCCTCGCCAGAAATTTATTGATCCACCATTTGAAGAGGAAATTCTTGCTTTCCTAAGAGAACTCGGTTACTCTGGTAATATGAAGTCACTCTCTAAAATCAAGGTTGACACTCTACCTCAACCTTGGAAAACATTTGGAACCATCATCAACAAATGCCTCAGTGGAAAAGTAACTGGACTCGATCTACTTCATCTTTCTCGAGCTCAAATCCTTTGGGGTATGTATCACCAAAAGTATGTTGACTATGTCTACCTTCTATGGGAAGACTTACTTTATAAAATCAAGAACAGGGTGTCAAAAAAGAACAAAGACATGTACTATCCAAGATTCACCAAAGTTATTATCAACCACTTCATGTTGAAAGATCAATCAATTCCAAGACGAAACAAGGTCGACTGGCACATGGCTTGTAATGACCCTATTCTCACCACAATGAGATTCATCCCTTAGCATGATGTTGTTTAAAAGTATGGTGCCATACTTCCTGATAATCTAACCAATCAAGCAATGAAAGAATCAGTAGCGTACAGAACTTACTATGCTTTTGCTTTCGGAAAGGAGATTCCAAAACCAAAGTATGTACGGCGATCTACCAGGGAAAAGACTAAACAAGCTCCTGAAGCTTCTCCAGGTAAAAGACTCCAAGCTACAGCTAAGGTAGCTAAATCGGGAAAGAAGAAGCTACTTGCTCAAGGATTGGAGACTCTATCAGAAATTGCATTAACTGAGGCTGAACAAATGAATATCGTCACCAAAATAAGCAAGACTCAATTTCATAGCTCTTACGCCAGTGGTTCAGGTGCAGATGAAGGAACTGGTGTTTCACCAGGGGTTCCCGATGTACCTATATATGGATCGGAAGATGAACAGATTTCTTGGAAGTCTAGTGACGAGGATGTTGATGATGAAGTAAGCAAGAGTAAAGATGATGATGATGATGCTAATAATGAAGATGATGATGGTCAAGACGATGATGATCAAGATGATGAAAATGAGCAGACTGAATCAGACAATGATGGTGATGACTTTGTTCATTCTAAGTACTTCACTCATGATCAAGAAGAAAGACAAGATGAAGAAGAGGGTTCAGATCTGAGGGTTCAAACACCTTCACATTATGAATCCACTGATGATGAAGAAAGTGATGAAGAAACTCAAGGTATGAATGTTGAAGGAGAAGAACTGGATGAAGAAGACATAAATGAAAAGGAAGAAGAGAATGAATTATACAGGGATGTGAACGTCAATCTGGAAGGAAGAGATATTGAAATGACAGATGCTCCACAGACTAATATTCAAGGTACTCAAGTAACAGAAGATACTCATGTGATAATAACAGCTGCCACTCCTAAAGTTCAATAGCAGAGTTCTTTTGTATCATCAAGCTTCATTTCAAACATGCTCAACCCGAATCCGGATACAGGTATTGACTCCATTCTTAATTTGAACACTGAGTCAACATCTCTGGTAGATGTTCCCGTCTCTACGAATGTTGAAATGCCTCCTTCATCTGTAACACCACTTCTTCCACCACCTATTCCTTTCATTCACCCTGAGCAACAAACACCTGTTCCCACACCAACAATTATTCCAAGTACCTCCCTATGAAATCTTCCAACCTTTGGTTCCTTATTCAAGTTTGAAGATATAGTTAAAGCTTTAGAAGACAACTTCTCAGAATTCTAGCAAACAAACCAATTTGCTGCAGCTGTTTCTTCAATTCCTAGTATTGTTGACACGTACCTTGTCAATAAGATGAATGAAGCCGTAAAAACATATGTGCAACTTCAGTCAGACAGACATAGAGACGAAGCTCAAGCTGAAAATGAAAACTTCATCAATACACTTGATGAAAATATGAGGAAAAATCATAAAAAGAAGTCTAAGAGCAAAGTTTTAAAGAACAAGTCTCACAGATTTTGCCAAAAATTGGAAGTTTGTAAATGACAAACGTGAAGCAGCAAGTTTGACTAGTTTATCTATTCAAGCTAAGAATCCCATGTGTGGCAACTAACTATTGAACTCGACCATGAAAAAGATTTCATTGATAATAATGGAGATTAACAATCAATTGGACTGATCAATATTTAGCAGAAGACTCTCTACAAAGCATTGGCTGACGCTTATGACACTGTCAAAGACATCCTTGAAAGATACGGAGATACTGTCACGTTTAAAAGACATCAAAATGATAAGGATAAAGATGAAGAACCCTCCGCTGGATCAAACCGGGGGTCCAAGAGAAGAAGAGCTGGAAAAGAACTTGAGTCAACCAGTGCACCAAAGGAGAAGACTTCCAAGTCAACTGACAAGTCTAAAAAAGGGTCCAAATCTCATCACACGTCTACTGGAAAGTCTGCTCAAGAGGAAACAATATACGCTGACAAAGACTTGAAAGAACCCGCACATCAGGAGTTCGATATAGGATTTACTGAAGATTAATTAGTTGATGAGACCACTCAGCATCCTGATTGGTTTCCAAAACCAACAAAACCTCCAACTTGTAAATCCCTGATATAAGCACATCTAGGATAACAAAAACATTGAATATACGCAGTGGAATAAGAATAAGAATGATTGTAGTTTTACATACCTATAAAATATATAATAAAAATACTACTTAGGTAAATTCCAACTATTCACCTTTAACTAAGGTAAAAAGTTTAAAAACTTACAAAAATAATATAATTATATAACATTCCTATGGTTAAACCGGGTAAGTATGATCCACCGGGTCGATTTCCCAAGAGACTAGTGGAAATTGAAACCACGTTTAGGTTCGGATTCTGATTTGAATGAAGCAAAGATATTTTGGATAAGCTATTACTACTAAAAAAGAAGCAACAAATAATGACATTAAGCAGTAAAACTATTTTATCCCTAAAAATGTAAACTAAAATTTCACTAGATAAAGAAAAAGTGCCGAAAATTATTAAAAATAAAAAGCCCTAATTTTTATCTTTTCATAAAAGTTTAATTAAAAATTAGACCTAATTACTAATTAAAACTAATAAACTTAATTAACAACTTAACTAAGGACTAATGGTGCAAAAACCTAAGAAACTAACGGGGAAACTAACAAATAACCGGAGGGATAACTGAAAACAAACTAGATCGAAAAAGTCACTTTCTACCCTGAGAATCTACCCCGATCACAAATAAAGTCCAATAAGCATTCGAAATTTAAAAGAGCTTAAAATGAAAAACTCAAAGAAGCAAAGTTGTAAAGGAAGTTAGGGAGAATAACTTTAACAAGCACTATGGTCTGAAACTCAAAGATAAGCTCTAAAAAGAGCTTCTTAATAAGTTGTTACAGAAACTAGGGGTTTGGGCTATGTTTCACTAAAACAGCTATAATAAGCTCAAATTAAGCTTATTGAGGAAAAGGAAAAGTGATCTAAAAAACTTATGATGTGCTTAATCTAAAAATGCAAAGAAATTTAACCTATAAGTATTTTTAAACAACTAAAATTTAGCATGAACTAAGCAAACTCAGAAAATAGGCAAGAGAGCACAAATTCCAAATGAGCTTAAAGGTTTAAAAAAAAGCTTAAACTTGTGCTCCTAAACTTAAGGACACTGAACTACCTTATAATCTATCTATATAAGCTAAAAAATATAGACCCATAAGCTAAATTAACAAATTTAAATCCTAAAGTTTCTAAGTACTGTTTTTGGCTTTTTAACTTTTTGACAGCAAAAATAAGCTAAGAAAATAAGCTAGAAAACAGATTTAAAGACTTAAACTGTAACAAGCTATATTAAAACTCAAATCATACTAAATTTGATGAACTAGATCCTAAAATTACTATTTTAAATTAAGCCCAAAAGGTAGCAGTACTAACTGGTGTTAGTACTGCTAGTGTAAAAATTGCAGCAGTACTTTCTCTTGAAAGTACTGCTGATGCAATTCGACTTTTAAGATCAGACTTAAACTATGAAATAATCTAGGAAATGAAAACTAAAGGCTTAAATTCATAATAAGCTATGACTAAACTTAATACTACTGCATTGTACAAGCCTAAATCTAAGCTAACAGTACTACTTATGGTTAGTACTGTAGTGTAAAGGTTCTAGCAGTACTAACTGATGTTAGTATCTGCTAGTGTAATCAAGAGTGCACTAACCCAACAACCCTTAAAAACTATGAGAGAATTTGAGAAAAGCTTTAGTTTGAAATTTAAAGAACAAGTACTAAAATACCAGATAATATTAGCTTAAAACAAAACTTAGGCATTTAAATTTTTGCTATTTTTGTGGGAAAATAACGGGTTACGTGGAGAACAAAAACAATAAGAAGCAACATCAAATCGATAGTTTCCCTTCCCCAAACTAAAACGAAAACATTGTCTCAATGTTTAAAGTCAGTGACTTACGAAAAATCATAAGTCTGTTTATGAAATAGCGAAGATAAACGGTAATCAGAGTATGATGAAAAGGTATGGATTCTCCCCCAAAACTAAATTCACACAATGGATGAGGTAAGCTCGAGTAGAACGGGAAACAACCACCGGAACACGAGAGGCTTCATAGAATTTGATTGGGAGATCCTGCAAAAAATCACAACAAACAAGCAAACAAACATCGAGAATCGGAAAGAGAACAAGCCTTCTCTCAAACAACTTTTTGATAAGAAAACATAGAAAAGAATAAGCAGGGTGGAACTCCCACGAAGCGGCTTGTTTTTTATCACCGAGTCGCAAGCTCGACTCGATCCCTGAATTTAGTTGTCCTTAGGGAGAGCAATACTTAGAACAAGAAACTGTTTTAGAAAATGCCACCGGCTCTTAGAAATGTGACGATGCCGGGGTCAAAAATGGTGTCTTCATTCTCGAAGGAGACAAATGAGGAAATGAAGGGTAAATCTGAAACAAGGGTGGGAAGGGTGGGTAAAATACTGGTCATAAAATCATGAGATTTAGAAACACCCTTAAACTCTTTGATTATCAAAATACCCGCTTTGGGTTCAAAACATTTCTTAATATCCGGAGGTCGGTGGAGTTGGTCGAGGGATTGACGGTCATCTTGGTGATCAAGGTTAGTGACTCTTTTTAATTCATCTTCGGAATCAGCATCTTCAACACCAGGCGGAATTAAATTATCTGGAACAAGGAGAATATCAATCTCTTCTTGAGTGGGCTCACTATCTTCAACGGGGATAGGAGATATGGGAAGAGACTCGATAACTGAATTTTGATGAACATTTCCCTGGGAAGTTGAAATTTCATTAAGCACTGTTTTCATTAAGGACTAAGCTATTCCTCAAATTCCGATCATACTCCTCCGCAGGATTAGGAAGTATTAAGGGTTCACCGTGCGAATTCATGGTGAGAGGTCACTCCTTGGAGAAAAAGTCTATTGTAGATTGATTCTGTTCTGGTAAGATCAGAATCACTTTGGAAGCGAGATTATGGGAATCATCATCTCTAAGTAGATTATCAAGAAAAGTATGTCTCTTCTGAATGATATATCCTTCCTCTAAGTTAGAAGTACTTCTATAGCTAGAAATCATCGATCTCATTTTTTTCATTATGTTTCATGGAGCAAAACAATCATCCTTGTCGGATAAAGGCGTGTTGGAAAGACTGGCTGATCGGAATTTTTTATCTCGACATTTTCTTGAAAATTCTCTTCCATGCCAAAGTCCTTCGTAAGAGTTGATCAGCATTATGGTTGGTATGAATCAAGAGGAGCTAGTTCATCGGGAAACTTATCAATATAATCACTAGTCTTCACGGAGAAGAACTATAGGAGAAGGATCACTCAGAAGGAGTTGTGGTATGCCACTAAGGATCTTTTTTGAAAATCGATAACAGAAATGGCCAATGAACAAAATTTTTTCCTTTATTTTTCTCAGATTTTTAATCGGCATAGAAATCAAGTTCATCTTTCTAACTCTTAAAAGTCAATTTTTCTCATAAAAAATCAATGAGAAGCTTTTGCGGGTGCGAAGGAGGGTCTTCCTAGATAATTAGGCACTTTGGGTCGGGTCAAAAAATTAAAACCATAAAATCCGGAATGAAAGTGAAAACCATCGACTCTAACTACAACATCCTCGGCTATGCCCATCGGGTGAGTAATCGAACGATTGGCAAGCTCGAGTGTCATTCGAGTAGGAGTCAAAGCTTCAAGCTCAAGTTTCTTGTAGATAGAATGAGGTAAAAGGTTAATGCTAGCTCCTGAATCGGCTAAAGCACTAGTCCTTTTGAGTTCTTGTAAAGCACATGGGATAAGAAATTTTCCCGGTTTCTTCGTGAGGTTTCTCGGGAACTTTGTTCATGATGATAGCGGAACATTCAGCATTCACAGTTGTGATAGCGATCTCCTCAAGCTTCTCTTTGTTTCTTAGCAACGAGCTTAACCATTTGTTGAACTTTGGCATTTCGACAAGAGCATCTTTCAATCCAATCTCTAAACGAAGTTGTTTGAACATCTTCAAGAACCGGTTATGTTGAGCACTTGGTTTATCGTGTTCTCTTACTTTCATCCTCTCGGGATATGGAAGTTTAGATTGATACGAATTAGGATTTGGGGATTTAGGATCTTGAATTTCAACATTAACGGTTTTCTTCACTTTTGGTTTTGGAATTTCAATGAAAATGGAATCTTCTTCTCCCGGAGATGGGACATGTGCGGTATTTTCCAAATTTGGATTTTGCACTTTTTCCGTTACGCTTCTCCGGGGTTTTGTTTCGGGTTTCTTGTGAGGATTGAAAGTAACGGGTTGGTACAAGAGGTGTGAAGGTTCTCCAAAGTCTTACCGCTCTTGTGGTGAATCGCATTAAGTGCTGCGAGGTTAGTTACGGTTTGACTTGGAAGAGTTCCTGAATTTGAAGTAGAGGCTGAATTTTTGAAATTATCACAAAGACTTGTCAACAAACTTGTAACATTAGCCATTTGATTCTGCAAATTTTGACCTTGATTTTGAACATTCTTCAACACCGCATCGTTTGCCTTGACGTAGTTTTCAAAATCCGTTTTTGCAACACCTTGGATTTGGGGCATAGGAGTTTGATATGTTGGTGGTTGATTGGTTGGTGGTTGAAAAACTTGATTTTAGTTGTTTTGACGGTTTTGATTGAAATTTCCTCCATGGTTTTGATTTGAATTGAAATTGTTTCCTTGGTAACGGTTTTGGTTGTTTTGGATATTCGGTTGATTGAAACCCGGTGGTTTCATTTGACTGGCCAAATTGGTAGGTTGGTTTCTTTGGAGAAAATTTCCAACGGCTGCGGTTTGTTGAAATTGTTGGAGGTTGTCATGAAAAATGGGAAAATCATTTCCACCTCGAGTTAACGGACAATGGTTAAAATTGTGATTCGACCCACAAGTGACACATACTTCCTCAACTGCTTTGACGGGTGCAGGAGTAGTAACAACTAAAGCTTTCATTTGATTCATCATTTGGTTCATCTTGATAGTCATCTTATCCTCAAGAGAAGCGGCTATTTGTTGCATATCGAAAGAATTATTAGAAGGTGAAGAATTAGAAAGAGGAGCATCCGTACTCACTCTTGAATCATTAGCACGACTTCGGGAATAACGAACTTTTGACTTGCTTTCAATAATCGCTAAACCTTCTTGAGGCATCTTGTCCAAGAAATTACCACCTGCTGCAGAATCTAAGGCATCTTGATCGTTTGAATTCAAAGAATTGTAAAAAGTATCGAGTTGGTGGAGTTCCGAAAAGCCATGGTGAGGACATTGACGAAGGAGTCCTTTAAAACGTTCCCATGCTTCATTAAAGGCTTCGTTTGGTTTTTGATAAAAAGTAATGATCTCATTCCGATAGTAAGTGGTTTTTGAAGGTGGGAAGTATTGATTTATGAATTTTGAAACAAGGTCGTCCCATGTGAGAATTGATCTAGGAGGTTCCTTGTCTAACCAATCTCGGGCTTCACCGTCTAGAGAAAAAGGGAAAAGCAAAAGCTTAACCGAAGTGTTCGGAACTTCTGGATGTCTAAACGTTGAAGTGACCTTGTTAAAAAATCGAAGGTGATTGTGAGGGTCTTGTCTACCCGTAAACTTATTACTTTGCACAAGATTGATTAAAGGTTGTTTGAGCTCGAAATTGTTAGCATTGATTGGTGGGACAACTATAGCATCTTCATAACCCTCGATGGGTGCTTGTAACATTTGGGCCATTGTTCGATTATCGGCCATTGGAACAACGTTTTGTTCAACAATTGGTTCTACCGGAAGATGTTGTCGACGTCTTCGAGATTGCGAACGAGTGCGCATAAAAAGAAAAAAAAACTAACAATTAAAAAACAAAACTTTACACTAAATTTTTTTTTCTTTTTTTAACAATGAATTTTAACGTTTACACGAAAGAGACTTAAACCAAATAATCAACTACTTCACGGTAGCTCTTGAAAATTGCTTTTCAAGGTGAGCCGTACTTGGTAGAGACACAAAAGGCAAGTGTTAAATCTTTGATTACGATTTGGGAACAATTGCAAGTTCACCGGAAATTGAAATGATAACACCTCCGTTGAGAATGTTATATTTTGGTATTTTTACCAATTGGTGATTTTTATTTCTTAATTAAAAGGAAGATTTTTTATATTTTTGATTATATATTTTTTTATTTTTTATCTTTTACTTATACTAAAAAGAAAAGGAAAATATTTTTTACTTTTTATATTTTATGATTTTTTTGGATTTTTGAATTATAAAACAAAATTGAAACTTTCTAACTCGAAAGGATCTTCAAACCAAATCAACAAACACAAAACGTAGGAATCGTAAACACTGATCCCCGGCAACGGCGCCAAAAACTGATTGTAGTTTTACATACATATAAATTTTTATATTAAAAATCTATTAGGTTAACTTCTAACTATTCACTTTAACTAAGGTAAAAAGTTTTAAAATTTACAAAAATAATAAATATATATAACCATACGTATGTTTAAAACGGGTAAGTATGATTCACCCGGTCGTTTACCAACGGAATAGAGAAATTGAACCACGTTTAGGTTCGGATTCTGATTTGAATGAAGCCAAGATATTTTGGATGAGCTATTACTACTAATAAAGACAGCAACAAATAATGACAATTTAAGCAAGTAAACTAATTTTAAATTCCCTAAAAAATGTAATTAAAATTTTCAAGATAAAGAAAAAAAAGTGCCGAAAATTATTAAAAATTAAAAGCCCCTTTTTTATCTTTCCATAAAGTTTAATTAAACTAATTAAAAATTAGACCTAATACTAATTTAAAAACTAAAAACTAATTACAACTTAACTAAGGGACTATGGTGCAAAACCTAAGAAAAAGCTAACGGGGGAAACTAAGACAACTAAGGAGGATAACTGAAAAAAAAAAACTAAGATCGAAATGTTACACTTTCTACCCTGAGTATCTACCCGATCACAAATTAACATCCATAAGCATTCGTAATTTAAAGAGCTTAAAATGAAAAACTAAAGAAGCAAAGTAGAAAGGAAGTTATGGGATGAATAACTTTAACAAAAATCATTGGTCTATAATCAAAGATAAGCTTAAAAAGGCTTCTTAATAAGTGTTTGCAGAAACTAGGGGTTTGGGGCTATGTTTCACTAAATAGCTATATAAGCTCTATATTAAGCTTATTGAGGAAAAGGAAAAGTGATCTAGAAAACTTATGATGTGCTTAATCTAAAAATGCAAAGAAATTTAACCTAGAAGTATTTTTAAACAACTAAAATTTAGCATGAACTAAGCAAACTCAGAAAATAAGCAAGAGAGCACAAATTCCAAATGAGCTTAAAGGCTTAAAAAGCTAAACTGGGCTCTAAAACTTAAAGGACAACTTAAACTACTTATAATCTATCTATATAAGCTAAAAAATATAGACCCATAAGCTAAATTAACAAATTTAAATCCTAAAGTTTCTAAGTACTGTTTTTGGCTTTTTAACTTTTTGACAGCAAAAATAAGCTAAGAAAATAAGCTAGAAAACAGATTTAAAGACTTAAACTGTATTAAGCTATATTAAAACTCAAATCCTACTAAATTTGATAAACTAGATCCTAAAATTACTGTTTTAAATTAAGCCCAAAAGGTAGCAGTACTAACTGGTGTTAGTACTGCTAGTGTAAAAATTGCAGCAGTACTTTCTCTTGAAAGTACTGCTGATGCAATTTGACTTTTAAGATCAGACTTAAACTATGAAATAATCTAGGAAATGAAAACTAAAGCTAAATTCATAATAAGCTATGACTAAACTTAATACTACTGAATTTGACAAGCTAAAATCTAAGCTAACAGTACTAACTTATGGTTAGTACTGGTAGTGTAAAGGTTCAGCAGTACTAACTGATGTTAGTACTGCTAGTGTAAATCAAGAGTGCACTAAACCAAACACCCCTTAAAAACTATGACAGAATTTGAGAAAAGCTTTTAAGTTGAAATTTAATGAACAAGTACTAAATACCAGATAAAAACTAGCTTAAAACAAACTTAGCAATCATGATTAAACAACTGAATAAGTAAAATTCTAAGATCTTAACTAATTAAGCTAATATTTTTGGATTTTATGAGTTTTTATGACAGAAATTAGTAACTAATGATCTATAACTATTTTAAACAAAATCAGACTAGGACATATTAACTAATAAGCACCTGAGTTGAGATATTTAACCACTAATAAAGCAAAGAGAATAAGCAAATAGCAGATCTAAAACATAGCAAGCAATTATATCATGAAATAAAACTTGAATTTTAAAGGAAAATGAAAGAGAAACTTACAAACTCCTCTAGCTAAACAAGAGGACCAATAAAGGCAGCTACAAGCTCCCTAGCTTATTAATAAGCTAGGGTATAAGTCCTTAGGATCTCTTCCAAGTTAAGATCCCCTTCCAAAAGCTCAAATTTAGTAAGTTCCATAATAGATTTAACTGATTTAAGGTTTAGATAAGATTAATACTGAATTCAAACAGCTCTATTTCAGCTTATAGACTGAAAGAGCTTAAAATAAGCTTATTAGCTTATTGAGACAACTTAGCTTATTAAGAGAGTTTATGAAAAAGGAACTTTGAGAGATTAAGAAAAACTAAATTTCATTAATAAAAACTTGCTTTACATAACTTTTTAGGAAACATTACCATTTAAGAAAAATACGAATTTTAAGCTAGACTAAATTACTAAAAACTTAGATATATAACTACTCTCGAGTGTGTGAGAGGGAGGCCCTATTTATAGGTGCTGAAAGAAGCTTCTAGGTTCTTCTCAGCCTGATCTCCAAACTATTTTCAATCCTGGCCAATCATTTCTATCAATCATTTGAGCTTCATTGTGGCCGTTTGATCAATCTGTGGACACCTGAGGATTGCCAGCGTGTCATTCTATTGAGTGATGGACGTTTGTGTTTTTTGTGAGTGTTTTAGCACAAACAACCATATAAATTTTGTGCTTTTTTCACATTGTTTGACGTGGCTTTAAGCTTGGAACTTGGGCTATGAATCTCTTGGAAAGACTGATTTTGACCCTTGCCTTGCATTATGAGCTCCTTAAATTGACCATCTAGCCCTAATTTGAGAAGGAAAACCCCTTTGTTTTTGACGGATGTATACTTTCGGGACGATGGTGTGTACAGTAACACCTTTGGAGCCCTTATTTCGACAGTTTATAAAACTGTGGAGTTTGGGAGGTTTGCATTTTAGCCCCTCTCTTCCTTTTCCCTTTTTCAAGTTATAAATAACTTTCGGGTTTTGCAAGATTGGTCCTTGTGGCTTCATAAAAGAGGAAATGGCTAGGGATTTGGGTTTGGATGACTTTTATTGACCATCTTTGACTGAATTTGACTTTTCGGGCTTCGGCTTTGAATCTTTGGCTTCTTTTTGAACTCTTCTGATTCTCGTGTCCGTGTTTGCTCGCTTTTGACTATTTTCTTGTGATTTTTGATTTATCCGTACCTGCACATACAAAACACAAATACAAGCATATTTTTGCTATTTTTGGACTGTTTTGGGTTTAATTGGGTTATTTTAAGTATAAATGGATATGTGTATTTTACACTTATCAAAATTCCCCAAACTAAACGATTGTGTGTCCTCACGCAATATCACGTGCCTTATAACCAAATACCTCGAAACTTCCAAGACTAAACCTTTGAAAAGTAGCAAAGAGTTTTGTTGAGAGAACTAAGAGATCACAAGTTATAAAACACCCGACTTTCCATTTTCTAAGATTTTTTCTCTTTTTATGATTTTTCTTGATAATTAAATACTTATTTGTGTTGACATAATGTATTGTTTTCATTACCACATTGGTAACTTTGAGGATCATAGAATAAAAAGCACAATTAAGTGTCTAAAAGATAACTTCATCATCCCCGATTTTTCACCGTTTTCATGCTAAGATTAAAAATCTAAGATCATGCTTTAATTACGAACTTAGTTGCTTATGACTACTCTATAATTACAACTTGTAAATTCTCTTCCGAATTAAAATCATATTTTAAGGCGTGAGTGTTCAAATTAATTTAATACAGTTTAATCTACATATTAGATAGTGATATACGACCAAGCTTTCACATGGGCCGTTTGGGTTAATATGTTAATCACTTAGAAGAATCACACTCAAAGCAAAAAAAACTACTTGCTAAGACATCGTTGGTTCACTTGTTTCATAATTGACTTTCTTCTTAGCTGATACACAGTCATCGGGGTAAGTGCTAAGGCTTTTGGACACCCCATCGGAGTATACTAAACCGAAACGCTATGAACTTTGATGAAAAAAGCTTAGTAGACTTTTTGCAAACTTTAGCTCAAATAGAAATACCTTGGTTTTAGAAAAATGAAACTTTTACTATTTATTTTATATCTTTGCAAACTTTATATTTACTATTTCACACTATTAGTCTAGGGAATTGGTATTATTTTCTTTAACGACACATCGGCCTCGCCTCCGACAAAAGCTCGCGTACTTATTATGATACCAACCCTAAATATACATCCTCCATCCTTTCTATCGATGTCACATCGGGAGCGAACCGAAAAATGCCCATGTACTTTATTACGATGGAGTTTGTATATTAATTATTAACACTTAAGGATTTATAACTTGCATCCTTCAACTTCTTTTTTTTATAGAGATTTTTTATTTTTTTTACTAAAACATTAATTTTGCAAATAGTAAAAATTTTGATTTAGAAAACCAAAGTATAAACTCGAAATAAAATCCTTATTTACAAATGATGTTTAACTCATCAATGATAAAGCTTTTTCTCTGAATATGTTGATTAGACTTTTAAGAGTAAAACTCTAATTTGCAAAAATTAAAGAGAACACGTATAATTAATCATTTTAAGAGCTCCTGGGAAAAAGAATCACAAGTTATTCTTATAAGCCTTTAAGCTTTCCAAATAAACTTTGTTTAGCATCTTAATTCGTAAACAACACTATCATCTCTTATTCTTCACAAAATAAATTTGCAAATACTTAGCCTATATAAAATCCAACTCGGCATATTTAAAATCTACTTGAGATTAGCTCAAGTCTTCATTTACTAACGATTCAAGTCTAGCATGTTTAAAGTCTTCATGAGACTAGCACAAACTATCATCATTAATTGTTAAGGGAGAAAGCTAGAACTCTACACGTACGATCGGGTCAAAAATTACTTCTTATTCTTACCAACGGAAAACCTACATTTTTGTCTTAACACTTTTTTTTTATATGAAAACTAATATGGCAAATAAGAACTTAAAAATTTAAAATTTTTGCTATTTTTGTGGGAAAACGGGTACGTGAGAACAAAACA
>BQNB010093061.1:0-26462 GCA_026074375.1 Tanacetum coccineum
TTGGCATTTTAAGTCCGTTTTTGGTCATTTAAGCTCGTTTTTAAAGGTAAAAGGTATGTGTAATTAAGCACATACCACTAATGTATTCACAATGAAGATGGAAATCCTGCTTGAGCCAGCATCAAACAAGCTCTTGGTAGGTGACTTGCGAGATTCTATATGAATGTATGGATAAAGGGTCTAAAGAAAGAAGCCCTCCACACAACTTAAGGCAGAAACCGGGTCGATACATATGCTGTCAGAATCACAAGTTGATTGCTGACATTGAAAACGACATCATGGACCCAGTGATGCAATGCACAACCCTTCCCAGCCATTCGGGTTTCTCTCAACAGAAACTTGTCTCATTTGTCACGGAGATACACACGTTATCTATTGACATCTCATTCCGAGATCGTTGATATTGAATAGGTGGCAAACTGCTCCAGCCTCCGAGTACTAAAACCAAAATGCACTAATCGAGTCTAGAGCCAAGAGATCAATCAAAATCTCGTTAGGACACATTCCATTTCAAACACTTGTTGAACATCATCAGGTTCACAAGCTGTTATCAAGAGTCCTACGCAATATCATTGTGATATTTGCCAGAACATTCAGAGTGATACTCTTTAGTATTCACAATGACGAATGGAAATCCTTCCAGTGTCATCATCAAACAGCACTGCGGTAGGTGACTTGCGAGATTCTATATGAATCAAACTTGTGACAACTGGATATCGATTTGGTCCAGTAAATGAATTGACGGTTGATGAATTTTGATAAAAACATGACACTCTCGATGTGTTACAAAAACTCTTTAACGAGTGACACGTCGATTGATTTTCAAATCAATTTTCTCGTTTATCACTAACGTAAACCTGCAGGTCAAACGGTGGTAACGGCAACCTCAATCCCATTCAAATGCTCAATCTACGAAGACATACTATCTAGAAAGCTCAAGATTTAAAGACAAAGACTTCCGCAAACTCTGATTTGAAGCTTTCAAGATAATGCAAAAGTATGAGCATGTTGGTCAAAGACATAAGATCGCAAGATGGCAAAGACGATAAAGACAATGACAAAGGCTCAAAGTCAAGATCGCAAAGCATGAAGGAACAAGCCTACAACAAATAACAAAGAGAAAGACCAAGACCGCATGAGCTTAACGACAAAAGCAATCTCATTGATCTCATGAAGGAGTGTCATCAATGAACTCACTTCGGGGGAGATTGTTAGCCTCAAAATATTGAGTCGAACATGAAGTTCGTTCATTATGTATTTAAGTCTCGGTCAATCAATTAGTTAACGTTGTAATAGGAAAGTATCGGGAATCGGGCTCGATAGTTAATCTAATATTGTATATGTTTTGGGTTTAATCCCAAGCAAAACCCGAGCCCGGGTCCTAGTTAAATATCCCGCGCGTCATTTAACGCGACGGGGTATATAAACTCTTTTCTATTTGGAAAAGTAAGTTGTTTAAAATATCTAAAAATATCTTTTCCTTTTCTCTCTCAATTCTCTCTCTAGTTTCTCTCTCAAGAACAACTCTCTCTTTCTCATTTCTAGTTCCGATTTCGTGATCGATTGTATGAAGTGAAGTGTTAACGGGATCTTACAACCATTAAGAACCGTTATCCACTTCCTTGGATAGATGACCAGTTTGATCAACTTCAAGGATCACAATACTTCTCTAAGATGGATCTTAGGTCTGGATACCACCAGCTGAGAGTGCATGAGGATGACATTCCAAAGAATACATTTAGAACTCGTTATGGACATTTCAAGTTCACTGTAATGCCCTTTGGTTTGACTAACACACCAGCTGTATTCATGGATCTAATGAACCGAGTGTGTAGGCCTTACCTAGACAAGTTTAAAATATTGTTCATTGATGATATTTTGGTTTAAAATAAAGACCTGGGAAGAGCATGAAGTGCACCTAGGACTAGTCTTAGAATTGCTCAAGAAATAGAAACTGTATGCTAAGTTTTCCAAGTGCGAATTCTGGTTACGAGAAGTACAGTTTCTTAGACATGTAATTAATGGAGATGGAATTCATGTAGACCCTAGTAAGATTGAAGCTGTTAAGAATTGGAAAGCCCTTAGAACTCTGTCTAAACTTCATTCATTCTTTGGATTGGCAGGGTATTACCGTAGATTCATTAAGAACTTTTCTAAGATAGCTAAGCCGCATTGTCTTGACTCAGAAAAGTAAGACCTTTGATTGGGGTGAAGAGAAGGAAAATGCATTTCAAACTTTGAAGGGTAAGTTGTGTGATGCATCTGTTCTAGCTCTCCTCGATGGATCAGAAGATTTGGTGGTATATTGTGATGCATCAGGCTTAGGACTAGGGTATGTGTTGATGCAAAGAGGTAAGGTGATAACTTATGCATCTAGGCAGTTGAAAATCCATGAGAAGAATTACACCACCCATGATTTGGAACTGGGTGCGGTTGTGTTTGCCATTAAGATTTGGAGACATTATTTTTATGAGACAAAGAGTGTCATATATACCAATCATAAGAGTCTTCAACATATCTTTAGTCAGAAGGAATTGAACCTGCGACAGCGTCGCTGGATAGAGCTTTTTAGCGATTATGACTACAAAATTCGCTACCACCCTAGTAAGGCGAATGTAGTAGCCAATACACTGAGTAGGAAAGAGAGAGTGAAACCTAAGTGAGTTTGAGCTATGAATATGACTCTTCAGTCGAGTATCAAGGATATGATACTGGCAGCTCAGAAGGAGGCATGTGATGAGTCTGCGAGATTGCAGAAAGGTTTAAATGCAATAATAGAACGTAGGAGTGATGGAACTTTATACTACCTGGATCGAATATGGGTTCCTTTGAAGGGTGATATGAGAACCCTAATAATGGATGAAGCCCATAAGTCAAAGTACTCTATACACCCAGGAGCTGATAAGATGTATTATGACCTTAGAGATAGGTATTGGTGGCCAGGAATGAAGAAAGACATAGCAGTATATGTTAGTAGGTGTTTGACTTATTTAAAGGTGAAGGCTGAACATCAAAGGTCGTCAGGCTTACTGCAGCAACCTAAAATCCCTAAATGGAAATGGGAAGGGATAGCCATGGATTTTGTGACTAAGTTACCGAGGACTAGTAGTAAGCATGACATAATCTGGGTCATTGTGGACCAATTAACTAAGTCTGCTCATTTTCTACCTATGCGTGAGGATTATAAGATGGATAGGTTGGTTAGTCTCTATCTGAATGAGATTGTTGCTAGGCACAGTGTGCTGATCTCGATCATATCTGATCATGATAGTCGATTTACGTCAAAGTTTTAGCAGTTAATGCAAGAGGCATTAGGAACCCGGTTAGACATGAGTACGACTTACCACCCTCAAACCGATGGTCAGAGTGAGCGTACAATTCAGACTCTGGAAGACATGCTTAGGGCGTGTGTCCTAAACATCGGGGGAAGTTGGGATGTCCATCTTCCATTAGTAGAGTTTTCGTATAACAATAGTTACCATTCTAGTGTGAGATGTGCGCTGTTTGAGGCTTTGTATGGTAGAAAGTGTCGTTCCCTGATTATGTGGGCAGAGGTTGGAGAGGGTCAGTTAATAGGGTCTGAGTTAGTACAAGAGACCATTGAGAAGATCTCGTAGATTAAGGATAGACTTAAGGCTGCGTGTGATCGCTAGAAAAGTTATGCTGATAAGAGGAGGAAGCCTCTAGAGTTCAGTGTAGGTGACTATGTCTTACTCAAAGTATCACCTTAGAAAGGTGTGGTACGCTTTGGGAAGAAGGGGAAGCTAGCACCTAGATTTGTTAGACCTTTTGAGATCATTAAGATGGTAGGTCTTGTAGCCTATAGACTTAGACTACTTGAGGAGTTGAATGGTGTTCATGACACATTTCACGTGTCGAACCTTAAGAAGTGTTTGGCAGATCCAACACTGCAAGTGCCCTTGGACGAGATCCAAGTAGATGCTAAGTTGAATTTTGTAGAAGAACCTGTGGAAATTTTAGAGAGGGAATTCAAGAAGCTTAAGCGGGGTAGAATTGCCATCGTCAAGGTTCGGTGAAATTCGAAATGTGGACCTGAATTCACATGGGAACGTGAAGACCATAGGAAACTTAAGCATCCACATTTGTTTAGTGCTAGTAGTATCTGAATTTCGGGGTAGAAATTCTTTTAAGGGGGTAGAATGTAACCCTTGCCCTTTTGTGAGTTTAAATGTTCTAATTTAGTCCTTTGACTATTTGACGTTTGTCAGTTTTGTTAGAACTTGTACCGTGTTGACGGTGATGGATTTTATATGATTGAGGTGTTTTATGGTTAAATGGTGCATAATAATCCTTTTTAGAGGGTATTATTATGTTGATTATATTCTGGGTGGGTTGACCCGTGAATAGCGTGAAATGCCAAAAACGAGTCCCGACACGTCTGATAATATTCAAAATGATTTTGCGAAGTTTAATGAAGAAATGAGTCGTGTAAATACTCTAAGTTATGGGAACAATATTTTTAAAGTGAATAAAAATGCTAAGTAACTCCAAGAGCTATTTTACGATCGAGGTTTTTGAGTTTTAAGTGAACCCGACACAAAAAGCGACATCCCGAGACCTCCTTTGGATTCCAATCGGTTTCGAGACAAGGAGGGGACAAGGAGGCAACATTTTAGGATCTTGGTACCAAGGGACATGTACATATTATTTTGTTTCCATTCAAACACACATAGGTCATGATTTTTGATATCAAAACATGTTTGTTTTTTCTCTTTTTCTCTCTTCTTGTGTCCGACCTAAGCACACATGCACACACACTTTATTTTTCAACTTTGGTAAAAAAACATGAAGATTTGTAGAGTCGTGGGTTGATTCTAGTGTTCGGGTAATCATTAAAACAATGTTTGGGTTGTCCGGTTCGCGTCAAAATTTACTTTCAAGACCCATGTTGTAAGTTTTATAAATTTTTATTTAACTTGTACTTTTGAGTGTTAAATGATGCATAGATGTTAGTTGTATAGTTCGTTTGTTGAAAATCAAAAGCGAAAAGTTTATAAATGATTATTTAGGGCATGTTTTGGGTTCGGACAAAAAAGAAAGAAAAGTAAGATTTTGTTAGTTTTGATATTGTGGTCGTGATGGTTAAAAAACATTTATTGCTAATTAGTTTATTTTGGATAATAGCTTATTTAGCTTATTTATAAGCACTTTTCGGCTTATTTTGGGCTTATTGTGGTTCGAAGGCCACAAGGAAGCAAGTATATATGTTTTTGGTTATTACCCTAGTATGTCATATTTTTGTGGACAATTTTTATAGCTTATGGTGATAACAAAATATGATACGTAGCTTATTAGCTTATTTTTAAGCTTATGGAATTGGTTTTGGAGTCATTAGGCTCACGGCCCAATAAGCTTCAATAAGCCGTAGCTTATTGAGTGCTTATTGTGGTCTGGGTTATTTTGATAGCTATTGTTTTAGGCTTATATTTACTAATGGGCTTTGGTATTGAGCCTAAAGTGTATATTATAAATACGAATATCTTAATAGATCATTATTGGGCCTTAAAGCCCAATAAGCGTAAACTAGTCGATTTATGAGTTTTGGCAAACTTTGGAAAAATGAGACATACTTACGAGTTGATATTAAAAGTCGTTTGAGAAATACATTTTGGTGAACATTGCGAAATATGGGTTTTTAATATGGTTTTTAGCATTTTGTTGGAAAATAGTGAATTGGTAGAAAATTGTTTGAAATAAAAGTTTAAAAACCTTGGAAAACGTTGAATAAACGTACGGGTCATGTCGAAATTTTGTAAAAGTCTATACTTAGAGTTTTTACTTAAAACATGATTTTTCGATTTAATAATAAAATATTATTATAAGTCGACTAAAAAGCGAAAAATATAATTTTTCTTGCAACTTCTCTAAAATGTTTAACGTAAATAAACGTTTCATTTCGTATAGTATAAATGGTATATTTATGGTAACTAAGTGAACCGAATGGACATATCGAAGTATATTTATTAGTATTTATTATAAGAATTTACTTACTTATCTATTTTACTTAAATAGTATAAGTATATTATACTGAGATATGAGTTGAGATATGGTATCGTTTGAAGTTAAGTTGTCAACCATCACACCATTAAAAACGTTAAAGATAATCGTACAACATGCGTCTAACCTCTATGCACAGTGGCGGTCTTACATGGGGGGCAGAGTGGGCAGCTGCCCCCACAAACTTTTTTTTGAGTAGTGTAATTTGTGAAGATGATATTAATATTTGCATCTAAGTACGTAATAAAAATGAAAGAGTTCGTTGTTGTAAAAGAAAATGTCTAATGTTTTCCTAGTGGTTATGCAGCCTTTTACCTTTCTCATTGACCTTTGTTCGATTCTTGCGTGCTGCATTTTTTGTGTTATTAAGTACTTTTGTTTTTGCTCATTCTTTTGTTCTACTTAATGGTGATTTTTTAAGTTTATTTTACTGCATAATAACCATATATACAAAGTGTTTTAGTGAACTTGTACTAAAGAAACACGTAAACATCGAAAAGGTCTTTTAAATATGTGAGTGATATTGCTATGATTACTTGCTTATAAATATAAGAAATCGTATTTGGTATTTGCATGGAAATGGATATCACACTAAGATCAAATTTAGTGCAAACTAGAACCCTCTTGGTTCAAATTTACGGTTTAACCCGAACAAAAAAAATTTCAGTCGAAGACTCGACCTTATGTATATGCATTCATTAATTTTTCCCCCGCTTAATGAATTTTCTGGTACCGCCCTTGTCTATGCATCAAACATGAAAACTGTTTTGGAAATGAGTGTCTAAGTGGAACATTAATTGGACTAGGTCGTGTTCGGACGTCGCTATATTTGTTTGTGTGATATTGGGTTTGCTGCTTGAGGTGAGTTCTCGTAGCCCCACTTTTTAAATCTTTTCCGTTGGGAGAAAATGATACTAAAATGTGTTTTGAACTATTTTTCTGAACTGTGCGAAATGTGGTTTTGGTTTTTGGGACAATTATGTGCTTATGACGGCTATGTGAATATTATGTGGTATTATCTGTTCCTGCCTGCATCGAGGTGCACGACAATGAGTGTGATTAGCATGGGATTGCTATGTCTGTGAAGGGTCTGCCCTATTGTAAATGCTCCAACTGGTAGGCTTTTAAGTGCGTATGACCTCGGGGTTGCGACCTCAAGAGCGGTGGTACACGCTGGTGATAAGACTAACGGGGATGCTAGGTCTTGGTACATGATTAGTGGGGATGCTAAGTCATAGGTTTGTTATTGTTTTGTATATATTCATTGTCATATTGCACAATTGTCCAACTGTTTCACGTATTGACACAACGACTGGGTTTTCTCCAAATTTACGAGCTCACCAGCATTATTGTTGACGTTTTCGAGTATCTTTTTCAGGTGAAGAGAATTGTCGTTAAGGTTGAGATGTGTGATAGCATACTTTAAGTGTATCCTGTGTGGATCATGTTTGAGAGGTCTTATTTTTGAAGTATGTTATGGATTTGTTTCTGGAGGATTGTTGTTCTAAGATTGATATGGACCCTTGCGTGGGCATTTGGATTTGTAAGCGACTATTTGTTGTGTTCTTGATTAGGACCTCACTCAAGTCTGTACTTGAGATGAATAATCATCATGACACTTAGTAACGCATTTTAGTTTTCTCTATCTTGTATCTTGTGTTATGATTAATCATTATGTTGCACTCCTGTGTTTCAGCCTATGACGGGGTGTGACACTCTTCTTACCAGGAAAAGAGACTATGTTTGTCTTTTTAAGAAAATAAACTTTTGTTTACGAATTATGTTGCAATAACACAATTGATCAAAACATAGAAAGTTCAATTTTAGTATTTTTGATAATTAAATTCTTAAAAGAATTAACTATCTAATTAATTACTAATAAGACTAAGATCCAACTTGGCCTCCCACTTATTACCCGAGGTCTGACAAGCGTATAAACAAGTGGGGCAAGAGATAAGCGACGAGCGTTAATTGCATTGTGAATGCAACTCTTAGATTTATGAAACACGTGACTTTAGTAAATCATATAGTAATGTCATGTACATGTTTTATCTTATCTTATGCCTCGGGTCTGAGGTCTGACCTGGTAACTCAATTTAAGTCCACTAAAAAAGAACGTGCGAAAATTGACATAGATCTGACCTATGAAAAAAATTGCCATGGGTTGGAGGACCCTGAGGTCTGACCAGAGAAGTCAAACCAAATGCACGTGTTCTTAGTTTGGTTGACATAGACTTAAAATTTCACATAGGGGTATACACATAAGTTTATGAAAACATGTGTCCAAATGGTGTACAAGAAGCATGCAAAACATCTTTGTAACACTTAGTTAAGAAAAACATTTTGTTAACTTAGTTTTTAAATGTGCTAATATCGCGGGAAACATTATAAATTGATCAAACCCTATATTGTACTTCTACATGTGTCTGAAGACACAAGTTCTTCGAATAATTTCCTTATATGTTGAAGCATGTAGTGGCACGGGAAAAGATTAAAGATCAATTTAACCCTAGAAGTCCACTAAAGCCATGGTCAATAAAGCCATGCTATAGTAGTGATTCATCATATGATAATAGCAAAAAAACTTTAAAAGTTTAATCGGATTATAAGTTGATTTATATTTTTAAGTCTCGTCATGGGAAACCATATAGGCCATGATTATCAGATGTAAGCCAAACCCAAGTTGACACATAAGACTTCAAAAATCTAATCAAGTTATAATAAACAAGTTTCATAGATTTAACGTCCATTTTATTTGTCCAAAAAAAAGTTTTACTAATAACACATAGCAGGTCACTAGGAGTTTATAATTATGTGTGTAATTTAACAAACAAATTTAAACCAAGATTCGAGTAAGTTCGTCGTGGGAAGTTACGTTTCTAAGCGTGATATTATAGATAACCACACCCGAATGACACATAAACTCGTAAGAATCTTTAGTTTAAATAAAAGAAGTTTCTCTTTAAGTATTAGTCCGTTTATAATTTCAAAATCTTTTGCATATGGTATCAAGTTACATAGAATATTAACATATAAGCACATAAACAGACAGAAAGAGGAGATGAGGTGAAGACATACTCTATATCGAGAGCAGTAAATCAAATAATAATCTGAGTCCTCATTACGAGTCTTCCCCCACTCGAGAACCAAAAGACTCTCACTGGGTTTTCTTCTAAAGTACCTAGATCACCACATCCATCATATAACATGATTGCATGAGTCTTAAAGCCAGAAAAATAATAGAATAGAAAAACAAAAACTTAATTAACTTTTAATTTTAGATCTATTCGTTTCCAATCTTTATTAACTAGTAATATTATCAAGATTCAAGGTTTTATTTATTCTTTATGGCAAGAATTACATATTATTGTCATAATTTTTGGTCAAAACAATAAATAAAAGATTTGCCTAAGCGGATCTAGCGTTTTTATTAAGTGTGTAACCCATAACACCAAACGAGTTGACTCGTGATGCCACTGTTGGGATTTAACAACTAGGTAAACCATTTACTACGAGTACGTAGCGGATGGATCTAGTTTAATATTAAGAATTAACACACAAATAAAGTAAGAAACACTAACCTTTATGTTTAATAACAAAAGTCAATAAACGAGAATCTTGATCTTGAAAACTTGAGTGATTAAATTATCACCTCTATGGTTACATACACAACACGTCGAACAAGTACGCAATAATGCTAGTCGTAACTTCACGAGCTTCAAACACAAATGTTGTATGCTTCTTTTACTTGAACCGAAAATCAAACAACCCTTGTATGTAGAACTGAAAATCAGGAAACCCTAATTAGGGTTTTACCAAATCGGTTGGAGGAGAAAATCAAGAACCGAAAACCCTAATTTGGGTACTTGTAGCTGTCGACTAAAGGAGAACCAATAACCACCGAAAACCCTAGGTTAGGGTTTATTGTTGTCGACTAAAGGAGAACAAAGATCACCTAAAACCCTTTAGGGTTTATAATCGAAATCACAAGGTGGGGAAAAGAGAAGAACCAAAAATCCCTAAGAGGGAGAAATTTAGTTGAATATTTAGGGAAAGAGAGCACCAAATATTGTAGGTGTTTTGTGTTGTGAATGAATGAATTATGAGGCTAGGGGTGTGTATTTATATAGGCATCAAACCCTAGATCTAGATAAACTAGGAAACCTCTATTTCCCTTCTTATCACTATTTATTTTCCTTAATTATAAAATTAATCCCAAAACCCTTCTAGATCCCTCCTAGGGGCCGGCCACAATGTAAGCACCTACAAGGTTCCGATTTTGTCAATTTTAGTCCATTCGGTTCATATTTAAATAGTCGTTAAGTTAGTTATAAAATATAACGGTAATTAACAATTATTTAAATTATTACGTGTAGCATATTAAACCTTTAATAATAAGTAAATATATATTAAATGTTTAATAAACGTACTCTTCGTATCTTAACGTGTGTGCCCCTAATAGGCTCACGTATTTTTGGTTGTAAAACATGCGTATCCGACTCCCACTCCCCAACACCTTTGATGAGCCAAAATGTTATGTTTTACCTCAACATTTGAAGGAAATGAAACTGCTAGGGATTGGTAGACAAAGTGGTGGTCTATATAACTTTGATGGAAATTAAGGTAATAACTTTTTTAAAAAGAAAATGTTTCTTCTAATTTGTCTAAACAAATATAGCATTGCAGACTTGGTCACCCCTCAGACTAGGTATTGTCTATCTTAAAAACTAATATTAATTTTGAAAAAGATAATGATGTGAAATCTTTTGATATTTGTCAAAGGGCTAAACAAACTAAGGAACATTTTCCTTTAAGTGAGTAAACTTCTACCATGCTCGATGAATTGGTTCATCTTGGTCTTTGGGGGTCTTACAGAGTTACTAGTAAGGAGGTGGTTAAATGTTTTTTGACCATTGTTAATAACTACACTTGTGTGGGTGTTTTTTTATTAAAACTAGGGGTGTTGACTAGTCGAGGAATTACCGAGCTACTTGAGTTTGAGCTCGTTTAGCTCGACTAGAGTTTGATAAGATTTGAGCTCGAGTCGATCTCGGACATTGTTTTAGTGTTCGACTAACTTCACGAGCCGAGCTTAAAAATTAAATTTTTAGCTCGGCTCATTTGAAAACTCGTTTAGCACTGTCGAGTCGAACGAGCGAATGAGCCAACTAACTGAGCAAGTCGAACGAACGAGACTATCAAGCTACTAGCTAAGGGTAGATCTACTATATTTCAAAAATATTAGCAATGGGATTTGAACACGGGACCAATGCTATAAAACTAGAAAATCTTACCAACCCTCCACAAGTCCCTTTGTGTATTTTATTTACATTTTAAATTTATATATCAATTGTGTAATTAGCATATTACATTTGGCTAATATCTGTCCTATTTCATTTCTTTGTTACATTTTGTATATTCATACATTTCGTTTCTTTATTACATTTCTTATTGTATATTCCGCTTCTTTACTTTTTTTTGAACATACGCTTCTTTACTTAATCAAGACAAAATCATAATATAATAAGTGATAATAATATCCAAATTTTATTCATTCATTTCATAACACAAGTCATACATTGATTTTCTTAAGACAAAACCATAATACAATCATAGCTTCAAATCAAAACTCTAACTTCAATCTTCGACTTATCTATTCAAGCATGTTGTTTCCAAATGTCATCGCAAATGGGAATTTGATGAGTTGGAGGACGTCGATAGAATGTTTCCACATCTAATGCATAGAGCTTGATGTTTCCCATCTTTCATTATTAGTTCAAAAATTTTCCATATGTCGGATAGACGAAGACGTTTCTTGTTTAGTACTTCGTAATCCATTAAAGATCAAACAAACTATTGCAAATCAAATATTATCAAGAGAAGTTTTCTAGTTGTTTTTGTAGTTCATAGGTAATACTTAATAGTACTAAACACACACATATATAAGGTAAAAAGTAGGTTGTTAGAGACTTGAAGCAATAAATTTAGTTGTTAGAGGTTGGGTTAATAAGGTTTTTCATTTAGTTGTTAGTTAGAGGTTGAGATTAATAAATTTGGTTGTTAGAGGTTAAGATTAATGAATTTGGTTTTTTAAATGAAAAAATTAAACCTTGAACATATAATGGTCACAGTTTTGGCCGTTCCCATATTCATACACCTCTATTACGAGATATATACACATACGAATGGTAACACCGTAGATGGTCGCAAGCCCAATTATATTAACAAGCAAAATTTCCCGCACGTTGCTGCGGGGCGTTAATTTTTTGCGCGTTGTTGCGGGCCATTAATTTTTAAAATTTTTTTTGTGTGGGTTTATTTTTTCGATCTCATGTTTAATAGTTTGTTTTTTTTTCTTATATGGGCATATGTGTTGGGCCTCATGTTTAATGGTTTCTTTTTTTCTATATGGGGTTTTTTTTAATAATATAAAGGTGTATGTGTGTGACCCTGTCGATTATTTTAAAGTTATTAGGTATCGAAAATGTTTCTGCAGGTATTTTTTTTATCTGAATAAATTGATACTTTTGTACTATTTTTTCCCGTATTTTGTGCAAATAATTTAAAAAAGAAAAAGAAAAAACCAAACTGGTCCGGCCCAAAGTAGGAGCCCAATAAACTGGGCCAAAGTGGGAGCCTAACAAAACACTACTGTAGCGACCATTGTAGCGATGTTGCCAAAAACGACGGCGTATTACTTTTCTTTTGAGTATATGTATAATAACGTAGATTACATGAGTAGAAAACATATTAGATGGTCGCAAGCCCAATCACATAAGACCATAAGGGCGAATCTCAGAGTACTCATTTGCGACTACTATTCCAACAGGGTTTATCCCGGCCATAGAAGCTGTGTTTACAATAAAAAAAATTGTTATACCTTAATAACTTAGTTTATCCGGGATATCCAACAAATGACTAAGAATGATGACATTTTACTGGGTATCCAATGAATGACTAAGTTGTGGATATCTCGTATTTGCTCGAAGTTGAAGATGGATTAGAATTTTTGGGTGACAAAGCCTTTTGACTTATTCTAATGATTGTATATGTAATTTTGTTCTTCTTTTGTTGTTTTGGGTTGTGGCGGTTTCGCCCTCCAGTTCGACTGTATAGCTATTGGCTTGGTTTGAGTAGTCTCGATTTGAGATCTTCTATTAGTATTGTCTAACCTTTCAAAAAAAGTTTATCCAAGATAGACCAATTGACCAAATTCTCATGGCGCGGAGACAAATATCTAAACATTATACAAGTCGAAAACCCTATTAGATGGATAAGCCGGTATCTTTAAATATATTTGACAATCAAATAGGGGTGGAGTATATATAGTAAATTGTAATGCTTTAAATATATTTTTATAATGCCGGCGATAAATATAGTCAATTATACAAGACTTTAATTAGTAATTTTTTTAGCAAACTATTTACTATTTAAGTACATTAGTTTATTATGTTTTGAGATATTTAAAGCTATTTTACTAAGTTTATAAAATGTTCAACAACACATCTTAAGGTTCAACTAAACATAAACCATATAAAAGACTTAAATTGTATGGTAGGATAAGATCAAACGTCATTAAAGTGAATTAGGCATTTTTTATCAAGACAATCACAAAGTCTAACATTGGTAGAATGAGAGTCACATAAACGAACGTCAATACTTCTTTGGAACTATGGAAGATTAAAAAAAGTTTATTATCACGTTCTTTTTCCATTCTATTGTAATCTTATTGTAAGTTAAAAATAAAATGCTTGTTGTTCTTCTTCTTGACAACAAATGGCTGATGCAAACGGGGATATGCAGATGGTTTCTAGTGATCCCAATGATTTAGACAATCGAGCTCCAGAAAACCCTCTTGATGAACATCCAATTTACAAAGAGAAAGAGAGCGAAAAAATCAAAAGTTTGGATTGATATGGTCGAAATTGATGACGGAAGAAAGGCACAATGTATTCACTGCAATGATCAGTTTGCAATGAATGCAACAGCAACTACAACAACTCTAAAACGACATCTTGAAACTTGTAAAAAGAAGAAACTTGCTGATAGTAAGCAACAACTTCTTAACTTTCACCGAGTTTCGGGCGATAATCAAGACGGTTCTTCATTTCCCGCTTTGACTACTGGTAAGTATGATCCTGCTACTACTAGAGAACTGATTTCTCATTGGGTACTTATGCATGAACACCCATTTTCTATTGTCGAAGAAGAAGGTTTAAATTTAGTTTTTAAAAGCATGCAACATAAGGCTGAAAGAATTACTAGGCATGTTGTTAAGGATGATGTTATGAATGTGTATGAGATTGAGAAAAAAAAGCTAAAGAACTTGTTAAGAGATGTTAAGAGAATTAGTTTAACCACTGATTTGTGGAAGTCTAAGCACCAAAGCATTGAATACATGGTTATAACTGCCCATTTTGTTGATGCAAATTGGAAGTTACAAAAAAGAGTTCTAAGCTTTGTCGAAATTCCTCCTCCTAGGCGTGGTATTGACATTGCTGATACTTTATTAATGTGTCTAAGAGAGTGGGAAATAGAGGAGAAAATTATGACAATTTCTGTAGACAATGCTTCTGCAAATGATGCAGCAATGAGAATTCTACCTGCACATTTTAAAAGACTTGGAACCTTATTTCGTGACGGTATATTTTTTCATGTAAGATGTTGTGCACACATATTAAATCTCATGGTGCAAGACGGGTTGGAAGTAATCAAAGATATAGTTCAAAAGGTTCATGCTAGTGTAAGTTATATAAATGCTAGTGATTCAAGATTAAAGGTTTTTTCCCAAGTAGCACAACAACTTCATTTACCTGAAAGAAATCTCATTTTGGATTGTAAGACTAGATGGAACTCAACATACAAGATGCTGTCCACTGCAATTATTTTTAAAGAAGCTTTTTCTATGTATGAAGTGAGATATCCATTATATAACATTGACCTTACAATATTATTGGGCAAAAAATTGAAAGCATTTGCGAAAACTAGCAAGCTTTTGCTTCTTGCAACCAACAACATATCAGAGAAGCCGATTATCCAGTACATCAAATCTATATTTTGGAGAGGTCTAGTACATCAAGCATGTGTTAGATAGGCAATTTAATGATTACCATGAATGGCTAACCAAAATGGTAAAACATATGAAAGAAAAGTTGGATAAATATTGGGGAGAATGCAATATGCTAATGTGTATTGATTGCATACTAGATCCGAGGTGTAAGTTTACTATGCTTAATTTGTACTTTGAGGATATATATACTAAGGAGGAGATAGACCAGAAAAATGAAGACTTGAAAGAGCTTTTAGGAAAGATTCATACCGAGTATGCTACCTTGTTGCGCCCTAAACAGGGTAACTCAACGAGTGTGTCAAATTCATGTGGTCAAAGTCAAAGAGGTAAAAACGAGCATGCTGGTCAAGGTAAAGGGTTTTCATATTATTACTCTCGTTTGAAAAAAGCTGATATTTTTGATTTAGAAAGATCAGATTTGCATGCTTATCTAGAAGAGGGTATTTATCTATGCAAAGATAATTCAACTATCTCTTTTGACATCTTGGATTGGTGGAAATCTCATAAGACGAAGTTTCCAATATTGTCGATTATGGAAGCTCGTATTCTAGTTATCCCAATCACTACTGTGGCATTCGAAGCAACATTTAGCGCTGGTGGTCGTGTAATCGACACATATCGTGCCTCTTTAAAACCAGATATGGTACAAGCATTGATATGCGGAGGAGATTGGGTTTGAAAACTACACGGCGTCAAAAAAGAAAACAAGGTTTATATTTTAACATTTCTAGCTTTAATTAATCATGATATAAAATGTCACTAACTTATTTATTGTATTTCCTATTTCAGAAACAAAAAAAACCGCAAGAAATATTTTTGGTCGATGTCCCTGATCTATGAACCTCAAATTTGGTTAGTTTAGTCACTTGATAAATTTTCTAAAGTGTTTTTATATTAAGCTTTTTTCTTAACACGGATGAATTTCCGTTGTCGCAGTTTCCTCAGTGGATATGCGAATGTAATTTGTAACGGGTCCATCGTTTCTGTGCCAAAAATGCAAGCCTACAAGTGGTTTTTTGTGATGAGCGTTTAAGCAGTGAGTGCAACTGGATATTGGATAACTTGGTATTGCTACAGAACTTTTCTGTTATTGAAAATGTGCTTTGACTTTTGTAATGTATTTTCTTTTGCTTAATACTTATCAGAAGGCTTTCTTTGCATGTCAAAAGATTTGGGTTGTTTGTTGTTATTTGATAGAGTAATTGTTAGCCTCTGGGTCAATATTTATCTATGCCAGTAACATTGAAATTATGGTTAAAATCTTCATATTTCATCTCATGAGGAGTAATTTCAAACTTCTAAACGAGCTCATTCGAGCCCAAACGCGAGCTAATAAACGAGCTTATCGGTCTCGAGCTCATAAACGAGCAACATAGACTTTAAAATTATAAAGAAAAAAATTGATGTAAATTGATATACGAGTATCGAGCTCGAGCTCGAACAAATTACATATAGTCGATCCCGAGTTCGAGCATGGTTATAAAATTATTTACGAGCTCGAGTCGAGCTCGAGCAAACTGAAAAAATAGCTGGGGGGGGGGGCGGCGGGGGGGGGGGGGGGGGGGGAGCCATACTCGATTAACCAAAAACTCGACTCGGCTCGGATCGTCAACATGAGGTGTTTGACTATATTTGTGCTTTCTGCAATTTGATTGAAAATCAATTTGGAAAAGAGTCAAAACTTTTAGAAGTGACAATGAGGTATAATTTGTATATAGTAATTTTTAATTTTTTTTAGAAAATAAAGGTATAATACATCAAACATCTTGTGTTGATACACCATAGCAAAAAGGATTGTAGAAAGGAAACATAAAGATCTTCTTAATGTTGCTTAATCCCTTATGTTTTAGAGGAATTACCTTTAAATTTATGATATGAATAGAAGATCGATCCATCGGAGGGAGTGGTGGTGCCAAACGTTGGCGCCACGACCTTGCGCAGAAACAAACCCACGGCGCACCACGCCGTGGCTCGCGCCAAGGGTTCTCGCGCCATGGCTAACAGCCCACGCGAAACATTTTTTTTAAAGTATCCGTTTCTTACCGTTGAGGGGAGCGGATTTTCAAAAAAATACCCCCAAAACCCTAATTTTACCCCTTTAAAAATCCTATAAATACCTCCTTTTTATTTCATACTTCACACACACTTTCAATACATTTTATAACACACATTTCTCTATTTAATCCCCTTTTTTTCACTAAAAAAAATGAATCCCAATCCAACCACCCCAAACCAACCAAATTTGGATTTCGGTATGCTTAACGACCCCAGACAACCAAATTCCGGGGTCGTCTTCGAATCCGGGCTCCTCCACTCAACCGTCATTCAACCAAATGCCTTACTATCCCAATTACCAACCCCAATTTGCTACCCAAGAAGAATTGTTGATGTTTCAACAATTTAAAATGCAACAAATGCACCAACAACAACCACAACAATTACCAAACCAATTCACCACTTTTCCCAATCCACATTCCGAGCAACAATCGCAACACCTTGAAGTCGAAGATACGAATGATGAAGAGGAGCCTCTTCCTACCCTCGACGTCGAAGCCTAGCCGCGCGTGCCGTGATGAAGTCAATGTCAAAAAAAAAACAAAGAAAAAGAACCGCAAGTTGAGAAACAAAAAAGAGTTTGTAATGCGTGGACTCAAGATGAGGAGTTGCTTTTGGCGGAATGTTTCATTCAAGTTTCCGAGGATCCAAAAACCGGGGTGTGATCCAAACGCGAGACACTTTTGGTACAAAAATCCAAAAATGTTGAACAATAAGGAAGCGAAGAAAAAAAAGGCTTCACAAAGCGTACCCAAGAACATGTTACGGGTAAGTGTACTCCAGTGAATACCGCGGTTCTCAAGTATAATTCAATTGGGAGCAAAAAAATTCGCGGTCATATTGGGAGAATGATGATGATCATGAGTCGATGGGTGTAACTTGTAGTATGATGGCAACCGTGGGGGGTGAGTTTAAGCACCGGAGTGCTTGGCTTTTTTTGAAAGGGCAAGCACAATTGACAACCCCCGATTCGACTTATTGCAAAAAAGGAAGTCGTCTTTTGGGCACCGACGAGAAACCCCGAGCATTTTGAGATGAAGAGTTGCCAACGTATCCACCCGTTTTTTGCAACGACTGCTAAAAAGTCCAGCGTACGGGTTCTAACTCGACACCGCTAGCTCCGTTCAAGACCCGGCACAGCGTATCAAGAATTCATGGCGAACAAACGAGGTTAGACCGCAAAGCCAAAATGACCGTGCTCGAGAGAGAGAGAGTGAACACCGAAGGCGGTTGATCCAATCTCAAAGGATTGCGGAGGACATGCGTGTGCTACAAATCGACACACACAGAATAGATCCGGTCGACGCCGCTATCATCAACGCCCAAAAGGCAAAAATCCGAGCGGCATATCCACCACCTCCAAACTAGTCGGCGCCGCCAAATTTATGATTTTTAATTTTATGCATTTTAATTTTATGTCTTTTAATTTTATGTATTTTTTTAATGTATTGTTTTTTTAATGTAATGTTTTTAATTTCAATGAATTTTATTTTTAGTTATATAAATAAGTGTATTTTAAATAAATATGAAAAAAAAATAAAAAAAATAAAAAAAAAATGCTATGGCACCAGAATTCTGGTGCCAAACCAATGCCACTGAATTTTGGTGCCATATCATTTCTGGTGCCAAACTCTCTTTTGTTGACGTGACACCACTTTTTGAGTTTGGCACCACCACTTCCAGTGCTCTATCTCTAATGAACCTACTTTTGATGATCTTGTTTTATATAATATCACTGAGTGTGAGAGATTAATTGGTAAATTAATTTATCTCACTCACACTAGACTTGACATTTCTTATAATGTTTATTGTTTGAGTCAATTTATGCGCTCACATTTGAAATCAAAGATTGTTCTTAAAGTACTAAGGCATTTAAAGAGTTTGCCAGGTAAAGACATTCATATTATCAAGTGTCCCATTGCTTCTCTTGAAGCTTTTATGGATGCTAAGTAGACTAAGTGTGTTGTTATTAGAAAATTTGTTACTAAATATTGTTTTGTTTTTATATGGTTCGTCCGTATCTTGAAAAAAGCAAAAAACAAAACATTCTTTCTAAGTATTTTGTAGAAGGTGGATATAGAGCAATGGCTTCTTTAACTTCAAAAACTGTTTGGGTTCGTAAGGACTTAAAGTAGGAAAACAATTTACCTGTGAAATTGTATTGTGACAGTAAGGCTGTAATAAAATTTTCAACTAATCCTTTCTATGAGAGAACAAACCATCTTGAAATAGATCTTCATTTTATAAGTGAGAAATTTTTTGCTGATGACACTGAAAAACAAAAAATTTGAATATGCAAATCTGACTGCAAATATTTTTACTAAAGGGTTGGATCAAAACCAACATGAAAAACTTGTTTCAAAACAAAGTTTATTTGACATTTTCGAGGCTAAGATTAATGAGGATGTTAAATTTATTATCCTACCTTGTAATAACACTATTATCATTCTAGACAATAGAAATACACAAAACAAGCGTGGTATTCACTGGTTGATTCTTTGTGTTTTGATTTGGTTTAAGTTGAATTGAGATTCAGCTAATAATAAAGTTTTTTTAATTATGTTTCTTTACTTCATGCTCTGTCTTCTTAACATTTTCGGTAAGAAGTTACTAGGCTATTTTTAATTTATTTTCGAAAATTTCTTGTAATGCAATTATCATCTTGAAGTTAGAATTAACAATATCTAATGCATTTTTTTTTAAATCTTGTCATAGATCATGAATATTTTAAGCTAGAGATGTCCATATTGCTCATAGATGTGTTTCTCCGATTTGAATACAATTAGCATAATCAACAAGTCAGAGATAACCTCTACTTACATTCTCTAAAACTCTATAGGCATAGAAATTAGTTAGGTAACCACAAAGAAATCCCTTTTTTTGTTATTATGTAGATGGCAGGCTAGTTGAAATGGCGACACATCTTATATGTATCCATGATCCGTAAACAAATTAATGTCAGTTCGTGAACATTATAGTGCTAGGAACGGTGGAGCCGTTCTCAAAAAGTGCTGCTACGTCAGCAAAATGGAGAACGACACCAAACTGAACGGCACCACATTTGTTGGGGCATCCGTTGGCACCACATTTCTGGTGCCGTTCTCCAATTTTTTTTTAATTTACTTAATTTAAAAAATACCCAATATAATTAAAAACAATACATTAAATTAAAAACATTACATTAAATTAAAAAAAACATTACATAGAAATTAAAAAAAAGAAAGAAACAAAAGACATAAATTAAAAACGCTACATAAAGTAAATGGCGTCGACTAGTTTGATGGTGGTTGATATGCCGCTCGGATTCATGCCTTTTGGGCGTTAATGATAACGGCGTCAGCCGGATCCATCCCGCGTGTGTCGATTTGTAGCACTCTCATCTCCTCCGCAATCCTTTGAGCATGGATTAACGCTCTTCGCTCTCTTGCTCGATCACTTGCATTTTTGCTTTGCGGTCTAACTCGTATTGTTCTTTCATGAATTCTTGATACATCATCGGGTTAGAACCGGAGCTAGCGGTCGAGTTAGAACCAGAACGTTGACTTTTAGCAATTCGTTGCAACCCGGGTGGCCGAGGCAAAGCATCATCTCCAAAATGCTCAGGTTCATCGTCCGTAACACGAAAACGATTTCTTCTTGCGTTTGTTGATTCGGGGTTTGTCCACTTGTGCTTGCCTTTCAAAAAAACCCAAGCACTCTTGTGCTTAAACTCAGTACCCACGTGAGTTTTGTATAAAATTTCCACCCTCGTTATCAAATCTTCATCGTTTTTCCCACTATGTGCAAGCGTTTCCGACACCAATTGATTAAACTTTTGAACGCTTGCATTCATTGGAGTCCACTTTTCCGTCAACATGTTCTTGGTACGTTCAATAAAATCACGTCTCTTGGCTTCGGTATTGTACACGTCGAGTATTTATACCAAAAGGTATCTTTTTGTTGATCACAACCAATTTTTGGATCCTCAGAAATTTGAATGAAACTTTCCGCCAAAAGCAACTCCTCGTCTTGGGTCCATACGTTTTGAGCTCGTTTCTTGATTTCGACTTGTGATTCAGTCTCTTTGGTTTTTTTGGTCTTCGCCTTCAAACGTGCGCCACGACTCGTCTTCTTCGACGTCGGGGTCGGGATCGGCTCCTCTTCGTTCTCGTCTTCGGTTTCATCGATTAAGTTAAACGATTGGTGGTCGGATTATGGTTGGGAAGCGGTGGATTAGTTTGGTTGTTGTTGTTGTTGTGTTGTTGTTGAGACTAATTGGTTAAAACCCCATTTGTTGTTTGCATTTTCATTGATTAAAATATCGGACAATTCGTCGGGAATTATACAAATGGGGTTTTGGAAATTGGGATTATAAAAAAATTATATGGAGGTTGAGAGGAGGAGCCCGGATTGTTGGTCGGATTCATAAAAGACCAACGAATTTGGTTCGCTTTGGAGTTCGTTTTAGCATACCCGTGATCTAATTATTTTGGTTGGGGATTCATTTTTTGGAGAGGAAAATAAAAAGAAAGTAGAAAAGTGGTGTGTTTATAAAAATATATTAGAACGTGTTGTGTGAAATATGAAATAATAAAGATGTTTTTACAAGATTTTTAAGGAGTAAAAATCGTGACTTTTTTGAGGTTTTTAAAATTTCAAATACACGCTCACCCAAAGGATATATACGGTTACATTAAAAAAAAATTGAGAATGGGGTGGGCTGTTATGACGGCGTCAGATCAACGGCCGCTGAGGCCGGCCGGAGTTGAGCGCCGTTCAAAAAGCCCGCGCCGTTCTTTGGCATGAGAGAACGGCGCCACCGTTCCTCTCCCTCTTAACTAATTTTTAAGTCATAGATGTCATATCTTTTTCTAGAAGAGAATTAAGAGAAAATCGTTTGTTGCTAAGGCTGTAAACACTTTTAGATAAAATTTCTCATGAACAATGGATCACGTAAGAAATTCGAGTCAAACAAGACAAACATATATGGAAGAGTGATTGAAAATTTCCAATTAAGATCCATAAGATGGATAAAGCCTTAATGGAAATTTTGAAAAACTCGACCGTTAAAAAAGCTCGTCATCACTAGATGAGCCCTTTAAATATCCACTAAATTTTCGTTGATCAAACCAAGAAAGCATACGATACCATAGATATTCAAATGCGTTACTTTTCTCGAAGAAAGCTCTCTTAAGCGCCTTTCTGCAAATGATGTCTCGATAGAGCAAAGGCCACCAAAAGATAGAGATGTGAAGAATTTCAAATGAAACCACGCTAGTCGCATCCTTCAAGTGTTGTAATGGTATTACAAATAATGCAATTGATCTTAGTTTGCACCTTTTATGGGGGTGAATATTCCCAAGCAAAAATGTGTTGTATCTAATCACACATGTTTTGAGACAATTAATGATCACTCCGTGGATCAAAATCCTCCAAGGAAGAGGGTTTGTTCGTGGAAGCGATCTAAAGTCGAATCAACACATGGATAACCAATTGAAAATACCATTTTTTGTGAAAAATGATAATGAATTTAATTTCACGTAACTTGGGGCACAAAGTTAATAGCACATGAATAACATGTCGAGGATGTGAAGTAACAAGCTTTAACTTTAATATGTAATCTTCTTTCTGTTTCATCTTTTTGGGACCTTTACTTTTTTTGAGGCACTCATTTGGTGGCATTAGTGGAAATTTCTTCAAACGAGCGTAAAAAGGGACTAATAACTTGGATATATTCTATGCCTTTTCTAAAAACAATATAATAATAATAAAAAAATTATTTCGATAAATTTCTTCCTAGTTTCTCATAGAAACTAGGGGTGGCATTTTGGGTCGGGTTCGGGTTGACAGGTTGGCGGGTCAGAAAACCTCAACCCGAACCCGACCCATTTAAATAATCGGGTCAGCTATGTCAACCCTAACCTGTTTATACATAACCCGAACCTGACCTATTTAACCCGTATATATAAGTGGGTTGGCGGGTTAAATAGGTTACCAGGTTAGATTAGGTTAACGGGTCTTGGGTTTGACACCATTTATCCGTTCGTTTTATATACAAAAGTTGGCACATTACACGGGTTAAACACGTTGAATGGGTTTATAGGTCGACCAGTTTAACTCATTTAACCATATCGATATAAATATAATTATTTTAAAACTTAAAATAAATTTCTTCTTAAACGGGTTTGGCGGGTCGACCTGTTTAATTTATTTTCAAACCCGAAACCATAAACCGTGTTTAATAATCGGGTTTAGATATGTCGACCCAAACATGACCCAAATATATTTTAAGGCTCTACCCGAACCTATTAACTTTCGTCTTGTCTGGTTAAGGTTCGGTATTCGTGTCGACTTGTCGGGTTCAGAAAATTGCCAAACCTATGTAGAAACTATGATTGTGTTTATTTAATTATAAATATAAACAATGAGTGATGATCCACTGTGTTTTGAAGGTGGGTCACCGCTACAGTAAAGGGCTTCCCAATTTTTGGGCCTATGCCCGATTTTTTTTTTTAATTTGTATGCACAAAGTAGGAATGGAAAAAAAAAATTACAAAAGTTTTGATTTATTCAGATAAAAAAAATACTCGCGGAAACATCTTCGATACCTAATAACTTTAAAATAATCGATATGATCACAAACATACAACCCATTATATTAAAAAAAAACCAATATAACAAAAAAAAACAACACTTTAAACATGAGGCCTAACACATAAGCCATATAAAAAAAATTTATTACTAATATACACATTTGTCGACAAACTAGCCTAAAATTCGCATAAAATGTGGCCCAAGTAAAAAATACAAAACGGCCCCTCAACTTTTAACTATTTACGATTTTCTTACACAAAAAATCCCGTAAAAAAATTTACAAAAAAAAAACGTCAAGTTTTTATTGTTCAACAACTTTTTTTACATTCATCGGCCAAATAAAAAACAGATATCGAAACCGATCCCAAAAAAAGAAAATATTCGGGAAAAAATTATCCCCTCCCAACGCAAATTTTTTTTTCCCGAATCGTACAAAAAAAGGAAATATCCGGGAAAAAATTAGCCAAAAAAAATACAAAACGGACCCTCACCTTTTAACTATTTACGATTTTCTTACACAAAAAATCCCGTAAAAAAATTAACAAAAAAAAACACGTCAAGTTTTTATTGTTCACAACTTTTTTACATTCATCAGCCCAAATAAAAAGATATCGAACCGTCCCAAAAAAAGAAAATATTCGGGAAAAAATTAACCCGTCCGAACGCAATTTTTTTTTCCCGAATCGTACAAAAAATGAAATATCTGGGAAAAAATTAGCCAAAAAAAAAACAACCCAAAAATAGCCTAAAATCTGGCCCAAAGTAAAAAAAATACAAAACGGACTCTCACCTTTTAACTATTTACGATTTTCTTACACAAAAATTCCCGTAAAAAAATTTACAAAACCGTTCCAAAAAAAAGAAAATATTCAGGAAAAAATTAGCCCGTCCCAACGCAATTTTTTTTCCCCGAATCATACAAAAAAAAATATTAAAAATTAACCCCGCCATAACGCATCGCCAAAAAAAAACCCCCGAAACGTAAAAAAATTATTCGGGAAAAAATTAGCCCCGCCGCAACGCGCGGGTTCTTTTGCTTGTTTGTTATAAATCACAAACTCGAAACTTAAAACATTTATTACCAAATCACTAATTCTTATGTACAAACTATGTTAAAGAAACTGAAAAAGTTTATTTGAAAAAAGTAGAGGAACCATGTCCATCAGAAACCAAATATTTATCCCCAACAGCTAATTAAAGCTATACGGTCCGCATCATGGTTTGATCTCTTCAAAGAAATCCCCATCATCTGGATCCTCATATAAAACAAAAACAACTTTGAAGTTGTTATCATTATAAAAAATCTTACTGTGGCAAGGGCTCATAAACAGAATATGGGTTGGAGAAAGTTTTCAATTACACTGTGTCACAAATTGGGCAAATAGCAATGATAACAAATTTGCGACACAGTTTGCTTCTATGGTCCAAAGCTTACTGTTATTTATTTCTGTTCAAATTTTATAAAATTTGAAGTTGAACACATATAATCGCAATCTCAGCTTGAAGATGGTGATAAATTTAGAATAATCACAGAATAACATCAGTATACAAATTCTTTTGCATCATCAATTGCAACGTTAAAATGATTTTTAATCATTAGCAACCAAATCGTCTCTATGAAACTAACAAAAGATAAAAGAATTGTTGAAAAACCATTTGCATTACATGAATCAGATCATAAATTATGTCTATCACCATAGAGCTATATAGCTCATAAGACTCGGGCGACAATAACTCTCATCATATTCATAAAAATTACACTAAAAATAGTGAAGTACTTAAATTTTATATAATAAAAAGAATCAGAATTATAATTATGTCTATCACCACAGAGCTAACGCTCATAAGACTGGGGGGACAATAATTCTCATCATTTTCAGATAACATTGCATAAATGGCTTACTAATCGCATGAAATATTTATAATAATCCTAAATACCAAGTTGATATACAAAATAACCTTAAAATTACACAAGATGTACTAAATACCAAGTTGGATCAGAAACTCGTTTTGCATCATCCAAGATGTCCTGAAGGGGAATCCGAGTAAGCTCATCATATGCAACTTTGTTACAATTACACATATGAAGAATTTGACCAACTGTTTGTAAAACGGAAACTACAAAAAATTATAATCATAAAAACCAATTTGATAAGTAAAACACCTCTAAAATTATATAAGACAAAATGGAAAACTAAAATGAACAAAAGCCTTAATTGCATCAGAAACTCGGTTTTGCATCATCCAAGATGTCCTGAAGGGGAATCCGAGTAAGATCATCATGTGCGACTTTGATACAATTACGCATAAAAAGGATTTGACCAACTGTTCGTAAAACTGAAACTAAAAAAAATATAAGCATAAAAGCAATTTGTTGTGTAAAAAAATAGAAAACTAAAATGAACAAAAGCCTTAATTGCATCAGAAACTCGGTTTTGCATCATCCAAAATGTCCTGAAGGGGAATCCGAGTAAGCTCATCAGATGTGACTTTGTTATTCAAAAGAAAAAACTTGTAGAGCACAAAGCACTTAAAAATATGTTTTTGACCAAGTGTGAGTAAATTAATCCAAAACAAATCAGCATGAAGCGCTCAAGTATTAAACAAACCTGATCAGGTTGAGCAACATCAGAAAATATAACATCAACCATCCCAACAAGCATTCTGTACTTAGCTGGAGCTCTAGCATCCTCAATGATAGGGATAACATTTGTACGCTTACTAGCCATGTTAACCAAATCCCTAC
>BQNB010093062.1:6818-26462 GCA_026074375.1 Tanacetum coccineum
CCATAAGAGCCATGTTTGTACGGACTTCATCATCTGCCATATAGCTCTAGTCAAAACCAGCTCCATCAATAGCCAACATTGCTTTGGAAGAAGTTTCTTCTACGTTTATAGTCCTTCTAGAGCTGTCTTGATTCATGTTCTTGTTATCTTGGTTCCTAGGTGCTTTGCATTCCCTTGCAAAGTGTCCCATCTTGTGACAGTTAAAATACTCTACCTTGGACTTGTCAAATCCAGCTGTGTCACTCCCATTGATAGTGATCTTTCTACCAGTTTTCTAGAAAAACCTTCTTGTCCTTATGCTCAGCAATGCTAACTGCCACTTCAAATCCATCTCTTCTAAGTCATCTTCGTAGATTTGTTCAAGGTCCTCATGTACAAGTTGAGACCCGTTTGGTTGACTGGCCAAAAATGCAAAACAGTGGCATCACTTAAGTTAGCAGTATTGTCTTGAGTACTAGCAGTGCTAACTTGAGTGCTAGTAGGGCTAACTTGAGTGTTAGCAGTACTAACTCCATAAGCAGTATTAACTTCATTAGTACTGCTAGGAATTGATACAAAATCCATATTATAAGAACTCGAGTTTGAGCTTGTGCTTGCAGTTCTTTTAACCTCTTGTTTAACAATCTTGAAATTGTTGTAGAGATCATCAAATCTCATTGTGTCTAGATCAGGTTTATTCCTCCAGACCACAACATGAGTATTCCACTCAGAAGGCAGACTTCTCAAAAGTTTCAAATTGAGATCTTCTTGTAAAATATTTTCACCCAAGATAGCCAGCTGACTTACAATTTTCTGAAGCTTGTTAAAAATAGAGTTAAGAGACTCTGTGCTAGGAGCACTAAAGTTCTCATACATTTGCTTTAGAAGAGTCTTCTGAGTCTTCTTTGTGGCTTCATTACCACCAAATCTTGTTTGTATAGCAGCAAACAAAGTCTTAGCATCCTTGTAGTGATTAAATGTCAGTAGATGTTCATTAGGAAGTGCCATAAGTAACATACTACTTGCATTTACATCATTCTTCTTTTGAGCCTTTTCTTTAGTAGTTACAGGACTTGTTATTAGTGTAGTTGAGGTACCATCAGCATTTGTTGTTGTTTGAGCTACTGGTTTGAATGAGTTTCCATTCTCTATGACATCCTATAAAGCATAGTTTTGTACTTGAAAGTATTGCTCAATCCTTAGCTTCCACATATCATATTCACCCTGTTTGAGAATGGGCAACTTTGCAGTAGTATTGGTTTGAGCTGTTTCTAGATCTATCTCCTCCTTGTAAGTAAAGAGTTCTTCTTGTCAGTTTCTTCTAGATCAAAGTTTTAGTAACAAGCTCTAATACCACTTGTTGATCCCAACTTAAGATCGATTCCTTAGCTTGTAAAGGTTTAGTTAATTTGGATAAATCCAAAACAACTATGTTAGAAACTTTGTGAATACTAAAGAGTACGCGGAATCTACTCTTTAATACTTAAAAGAATATTAATGAAACAATAAACTGTATGAACAATGATATTACTAAAAATCTCTAATATTACTATTATCAATAATACGAGTACTCTGTGTAGTACTAGGGTTTACAACCTTGAAGCTATATATCAAAAGACGTCTATGAATTATCTAACACCATAACCTAGGATCTCCTTTTATACACCAAGGTGTCCTTTACAAGATAACTACATATCCTCTATAATATTAATCTTATACGTATCTTTCTAACTATATAGAATATACACTGAATAAGTCAATACATATCTCTTCACACGTCTTTATCACATTAGCAGTCTTAATCTTCATGCAACAGTCTTAAGTCCTTCAGCAGTCTTAAGCTAGTACTGGAAGTACTAACTTTGCTCTAGCAATACTAACTGGTTAGTACTGACAGTTATAACTTAAGCAATACTAACTGTTTACTTGGCAGTACTAAGTATGAAGACATTTAATTCCCAACACCTCACATGTACAAGTCTTCACTTCCTCTACGCACTCTTACAACCCATTCTAGATAATCACTTGTTAAACCATCTTACCCAACAAGTGATCACTTTCTTCACACATACACACGAAATACTTTTCTTCTTAAACCATCCTATAATCACATATGCCCACTCTTTTCTCAATTATTGGCATTGTGATTATCAACCCAAATCAATCCTTTGATTTCACTCTTAAACACTCTTAAACTCATACTTATCTTCCTAAACACAAACAACCTTCCCACACATAATCGTTCACCAAATAAACCTTAAACCTTATCCCAAACAATGCCAACTCGCATTCCTTATAGATGTACTTCTTGTGTACCCTATGTACTTTGTGTCTCCAACATTCCCTACCAAAATCTTCCATATCTTTTCAAAATATTCTCCACCACATACTCATTATTCATCTTCTTCCCAATACAATTCAAATTTCGCACACACACACTTCATCTCTACTCTTGATCAAGCCATGTCAACAATCCAACTTCTTACATTCTTTACTTCTCAACCATTGGATTGTTTCTCAAACAAACACAACAAACACACTTTCACCTCTATCCTTGATCAAGCCATCTCATCAATCCAAACTTTCTCATCTCGTTCTCAACCCTTGAATTGATGCTACATCTCAAACAAACACAAACCATCGCTTAGACACTCTCTACTCACTCACATAACAAACATAACTCTATCATGTGTACACTTCTCATCTCAACCCTTCATTTCAAATGAGCTCAAGAGGCTCCCTTCTATCTTATCTCATCATATCAAGTCACCTCATGACAACTCATTGCCAACCAATACACAACTCACTCTCTAATCCAACATGTGTGTTATTCAATTTGAAATTCAAATTTCAAATTCCTTTTCCCCCTTTCTCACCAAGCAAGGAATACTCCTAGAATATTCTCTTGGTTTGTAACTAGCTCCTCTAACCCTTAGTTGTATCTCAACTATGCTAGTTACACATTTAAGGAATACCCAAAATGACCTTTTCAATAATTCTTTTCTAATCTCTACTTTATCGAATAAGCGAAACGCTTTTAATACTTCACAAACATTTTACCAAATGGCTATCTAAGTTGGTTGACCTTGAGCATAAAATTGATTGAAAGGTCATAGTTTTAAGTACAATTAGGGGTTCAACAAGAACAGATATTTAAAACACCAAAGTCCCAAGGAAAAACAATGTTGAGATTTTGGCACGCTGGGTACGCGCTGACGTGTGGGCAGCGAGCCAGACTCGAATTGATTTTCCCAAGTTTGGACTCTTGTCCTATAAATACCCTCTCTTGGCTTTTGTATTCATCACCTCTTGCAGACATTCTTTCCTCTCTATTCTCTTCTCTAATCCTCTAAGTCTAAACATCAAAGTGTTCTAATCTTCTCATTTTATCATTCTATTGAAGTGAACACATCTCCGCAAGAGAGCTACACAAGTACCTAATCCATACTTGTATGTTTTGTCGAGGGTCTTCTTTCTCATACCCTTTCTATTAGAATTTAGTCTCTAAGCTAGGTTAGGGATTTGATTCTTAAATCAAACTATCTTTCAATTATCAAGTTGTTAGAGAAGTCTTGTATCCATGGGATCAAGCCTAGATCATTAAGGATCTAGTTGGGGTTTGACAAGCTTCCAAAGGAAGGCTTTTAGAGTTATAGGTGAATCACGGGTTCTTAAAGGTGGATTCTGAGGGCAAAATACTGTAAGTGGTAACTCTTCTGTGTGAGCGCCGAGCTTTGTTGAAAGTAGGTGGAGTTAATTTGTAATACGGTTTGTAGTCCACCATAAGGATTATACTTGTAATAGTATCGGTGTCGTGGATTCAAAACTGGATGTACGGATTGACTAAACTCCCCTTCCCGGACCAGTATATATTGTGGTGTCTCTTTTATCTTCTCTCTATCTACTTATTTTCATTTTGCAAAGTAGTCTAACACACCACTCGGTTCTTTCAAAACTTAAAGTTGTATAAATTGCAAAGAAGTTAAGAAAATCTTATTCACCCCCCCCCCCCCCTTAGGGTTCTACAAAAAGTTTTAGATCTCCCTGAAGACGAGGTGGAGCAAAAGATACCTTATTGTATGAGTAATGAGATATGCGAGTTGTTAGCTAAAATATCTCATGTGAAATATCAATCAATCTTTATGTCATACAGGTAGATTCTTAGTCTCTTCATGCATGATCTTAAATTCTTTCAAAAGTAGAGACTGATCGATCTAATTCAGAAAATAGCATACTAAATAAGTATCTCAAAACCATCATATTTAGTGCTAAAGCAATTGAGATTAAATATGTTAATTGGCCTACATGATCTCAAATTTAGGTAAATAAAACATAAACAAAGAATTAAACTACAATAAATAAAACATAAAAAAACACAGCAACATGAGTAATTATTATACCTTCTGAGACCACCTATTACAACAATTTGAGCAAATAATCTCCTCCGTATTTGTCTTTACTTGGTTTTTGAAATGAAAGAATGTCATACTATTGATGTGGAGGTTGTGAAGACTTCACATGAAGCTTTACAATCCCCTAGGCAGAGTACCTAACCGTTGTAGTGTAGTAAGGCAAGACTCGGGGGTTGTTATCGTTCTCAAGGGGAATAGGTTAGGAAAGCTCAAACATGGTCTAATAGAATTTTACTTGTTCTATTGGGTGACCTCTAGCTTTTTTTAGACTTTTAGGATAGCCTTCATCTGAAACATTAACTTTTAATGACGGCGACCATTAAGATCTTGACAACTTTGGGTTCATCAATCCTATCATCTGTCTACCAAAGAAGATGGCTTGGCTCGGGCAGCTTCTCATCTAAAGGTAAATTGAATGATTCCTCTTATTCTCATTGTTTCCTTGTTAAGCACTATGTATGCTTTACTAGTTTGAGAGTATCCTAAAAACACACCTTCATATGACTTTGGGTCAAACTTGGTGAGATGTACTTTAGTGTTAAGTATAAATACTTTACAACCAACATACCCTAAAGTAATCTAAATGAATGGGATTACTATTTCTAAGAATTTCGTTTATACTTAGGGTGTTTTATAACAATTTTTTTAATATACAACATATTAAAATAGTAAGTTGCCGTATCAAATGCATGAGAAAGACAATGAACCTATTGGTTGTTCCTTTGAATGATTCAAGCATAGCAAGAATAATAGTTGTATAGGCTTTCTAGGTTGCCTTGTACTAATTAGATTATGTGTAATGTTAGAAACACAGAAAAGTGTTGATTACATAGCAATTTATCAAAGATTAATAGAATATGGATTAATAGTGCAAATAGGGAAGGACTATGTTGTAATAAGTAAAACCCTTAATTGCTTCCTAGTCCCTCCTTCCTTACTATAAAAGGAGGGCCAAGGAAGGGTTAAGGGTTGGTGATTTCTTTCTCTTTCTAATCTAATATTTCTTTCTTTCCTCTTCTCCTCTCCTTCTCCTCACGTCACCCATCTCTCTCTCTATTCTCTCTCTAAAACTCGTTATAGTGTAGTATTTTATATGATAATTGATTTAGTATCAATTGATATCAATCACCATGTGATGATTTGAAGTGCTTTTCGTGAAGAAAGTTATCACATGAATTGAGGTGGATCAATACATGGAGATCACTTGACAAACATATGGGGGTATTGATTTAACTTTTCTTCCCCATTCTTCCGCTAAATAAAAACTACCATGAATCCCAATCGTCCCAAAATTGTATTTACAAGGATAAGGACTTAGCAACCGTATACTCAATAATTAACTTGGGTTAAAACAATAATGTACTAAAAGCGAGTACATACAAGGTAGGCTAAGAAGATTTAGATGTAACAATTGGTTCAAGGGTGACAATGCTCTTCATTAATAGTTCGGCTTAACCAAAAAATTATGAGAACCGTGAAAAAGGATAGGCTCGGAGGGTTGTACTAAGGGTCACTACACTAAAAATGATTGCATGTCAAGGGTGTCGGATAGTTATATGATCGAGGTGACCATCATAATAATTACAGGTTCAAAACATGGGTTAATCCTAGTGCCTCTTATCTAGCAAATCCTAATACTCACTATGCGGTCTCGGAATGCATCACAAAAACAAGTTCTAGAATTTAATATACTACTGGTACACTCATATAATTTTAAACCAATACCAATGCTCCAGAAAATGCGACAAAGACCATACGTACACATCCGTAATGACGGAATAGACACATATGACTGCATTCGAATCTTAACTCGAACAATCTAAAGGTAAAATTATCTTGGGTATCAATAATGGATACCCGAATTCCTATAAATCTAAAGGCGAACCTCACATTTTTAGGATGGAATTATGAGGGTTTTTTGTGCTAGTCATATAAATTCCTATCCATGAGACACTATTAATACTCAGTTTTTGTCAGTATGTGTCATAAAAAAAAATTGGTCAAAATTACCTTTTTATGCTATGTTTTGATATATTACCCGTCACTTTAAGGACAAAGCAAATGGCAATTGAAGGAATAGTTTCTAAGGCTTATTTCCTCCTACACTTAAGTTGAACATAATGTTCTTAAAAGTACCCGTAAAAACGAATAAAGGGAAAAGTAAACAAGTAAAAGAAACTATTACTCCCCTGGTTTGCTCAATAATGGAGAAGAAACATGCGATAACTGGTTAAATCGTCCTCCAAGAGTCGTCCAATGAAACTTCCTAAGAACTTCCAAGCTTCTTCTCGTCAAATATAACCTGTAAATCAAAGACAAAGACAACTATATCAAGCGTAAAATCAGCGGGATAGATATATACAACAAGAGTTTAGGGTTTTGACTCTATGAAAGCAGTAAAGATAAGATGAAAGCGATGATATAATCATAGGTTTCTGCAGGTTTGCAACAAAATTACAAATTTTAAATATTGCACATTTATTTTTCAAAAATACTTGAAAATTTTCGAATCTTCACATTGCTGGAGATGCGGCACCATCGGGTTTAATCCCGACGCCGTCTTCACACATTGTGAAGATTTCCTTTTCATTTTTTATGAGAAATTTCCTGCACGTAATTTTATTAGTTATATCTATAGAAAACACTGGATAAAAACCTGAGATTAATCATTACAATCACATGACTCGAAACTAACGCGAATTAATCTAAATAATTTATTTTAAATGTTTGAATCGGTTCTTACAAACTAGATATATCCCTGATAACGCTCCAAATATACATAAATTATCCCTCGAAAATACACTAAATATATACAACAACGCATGAAATATTGCAAAGTTTGCTTGTTTGTTGTGTAATATTCATATCAGGACAAGGAGTGAAGAAAAGGACTAACAATGCAAAGAAATCCAGTTAAACACCCTAACAGTCATTATATGAAGGATCTAGAACAAGAATTAATGAGGAGTTAATGATTCCAGTTAAACCTGAAGACTTCACAGGAAGCTTTACAATCCCCTAGGCAGAGTACCTAACCGTTGTAGTATAGTAAGGCAAGACTCGGGGGTTGTTATCATTCTCTAGGGGAATAGGTTGGGAAGGATCGAACACTGTCTAATAGAATTCTAAGGGGTTGAGAGAAGATTCTTGTTGTGTTTTTATATTTTTTAGAAAGCAGGTAAATATCATGGTTTTGAGAGGTTGCTTTGTTTTAGCTAATTAAACTAAATATAATCTAAACTACTTGTGATGAACTTTATGATAAAAAGATGTATTTACCTAATCATGCACTACTCCTCAAATTGCTTCTCCTAGATATGTTGCTTTGTCACACTTGTGATGATCTATGTAAGTATTTCCTAAGTCATGAACGAATTACAAGAACTCGCCGTCTATTTAATATTCCGTTAAGGCAACGCAAGTAAGGTAGTATGAAGACTATTACAAGACCCCTAAGAGTATATTAAATGCATGTGAAATATCTTAAGAGGGATCAACCATATTAGGGGTAAGGTAGTATGAAGACTGTTACTGATAGTATCCTTTCTACACACTCGCGTTTCCCTAGACGTCTATGCCAATTTAATATCTTATGGCTAGTTTTCTAGAGCCTAACGCGCACATCCATCAACAAGAAGCAACATTAAAAGGATCTACAACCTAAGTTTCATGCAATCATAAGTAAATACAAAGGATGGTTTAGCCTAGCATGTTATAAGGAAAGCAAGAACATAAATCAATCAAACAACACATAGACATATAAAATGATTAATGATAAACAATCTTACTTGATTAAAACATAGATTGAAGATAGTTACAATAGGGTTTTGAGGCCTTAAAAATGACTTAAAAGCTGCTAGAATGACTAGGGTTCGTCTCCTAAAAGTTATACAAAGTTACACACTTAAAACCCTAAAATTGGTTTTGTATATATAGTGAAAACGATGCGAGGACGTCGCTTTGAAGTCGTAAAGCCGTTGCCACGTGGATGATTCTTGTTGGGATTAAAAGACTTCATGATGATCTTGGAGTTAATACTGCTAAGGTTAGAGTTACTGCTGTTAAGCATAACTTAGTGCTGTTAGTAATCTTAGTGAAAAATATGCTAAGTAGTTAGTACTGCCAGTTACTACTGCTAGTGTATATTACTACTGCTAATGGAAGTTAAGACTGCTCAGAGACTTAGAAGAAATACTACTAAGTAGTTAATACTGCTAGTATAAAAGTTACTACTGTTAGTGTAACTTAGTACTGCTAGTATATGTTAGTACTGCTAGAGTAAAGTTACAACTTTTAGAATAAAGTTAGTACTGCTAGTGTAACTTAGTACTGCTGATGAAGAATGAAAAAAATATTCTAAGTAGTTACTACTGCTTGTACACAGTTAGTGCTGCTGGTATGAAAGATTACAACTGCTAAAAGAGTTTCTACTGTCAGAAGGATAAAGACAAGAGAAAGGATAAAGATGAAGATTGTTTATCAAGATTACTTACGGGATAAGTATGAGATATTTTTGTAAAAGATACGTATAGGTTATTTGTTTAGAAGATCATGATAACTTAGGAAAGTATTGTAAGCCGTGTAGGACTTCTTGGTGTATAAAAGGAGGTCCTAGGGCATAGAGATTAATATGTATCAAATCTAGAAAAGTGTTATTTGTAGCTTCAAGGTTTTGTAAACCCTAACGCTATTAAGAGTGTTCGTATTATATTGAGGCTGAAAGTTTGGTAAACTATTTTGTTATTGATGTTGTTCATTACTGTTTCATTATAATTCTTCTTAGTATTATTGACTCTATTCAGCATAGTCTTTAATATTCACAATCAAAGTTTTTATCATAGTTGTTTTGAATTTATTCAATACAACTTAGCCTTAAACAAGCTAAGAAAGATCTATTCTATTGGGATAAAAAAAAGTAGTATCAGAGCTTGTAAGAAGCTTTGAATAAGAAGAAACTTTACTACACACAAGATCTATTTTTTCAAGAAGCAATGGACTCTTAAACTACTCAAACCATTAAGCTACCCATACTCCAACCTGGTGAGTATGATCTCTAAAAGATGAGGATGGAGCAGTACCTATAGTGCATTGATTACACTCTATGGGAGATCATAGAAAATGGTAATGTACCCATAGTAACAAAAACTATTAATGGTAAGGAAACTATTATCCCTCCTACAAGTGTTGAAGAGAAGGCACAAAGAAGGGCAGAATTAAAGGCAAGAAGAACTTTGTTGATGGCCTTACCTAATGAGCATTAATTAAAGTTCAACTCATACAAGGATGCTAAGACACTAATGCAGGCTATTGAGAAAAGATTTGGAGGTAATACTGCTACAAAGAAAACTTAGAAAAATCTTCTGAAGCAGGAGTATGAAAACTTTGCTGCATCCAGCACAGAAGTGATTGAGCAAACCTATGAAAGGCTTCAAAAGCTAATTAAGTCAGCTGGAGATGCTAGGTGAAGTCATCCCTCAAGAAGCACAATCAGAAATTTCTGAGAAGTTTGTCACAAGAACGGACTAATGCATATTATTGTATGGAGGAACAAACCAGAGATTGAGACATTGAGTTTGGATGACCTCTTTAACAACCTGAAGGCTTATGAATCAGAGGTCTAGGGAACATCTAGCTCAACCACAAACTCACACAATGTAGCCTTTTTGTCCTCAAGCAGCACTAACCATGCAACTAGAGACTGTTAATACTGCCTACAGATGTTAAGGACTGCTAGCACTCAGGTGCCTGCAGATAGCTCAACATACTGTTGAGCGAAAGTTGAAGTGAGAGCGGGAGAGTTAGAGAGCGCGACGAGTTGCTAGAGCAGCGCGCACGTGTATATCCATTTAACAACAAATCCAATCCCCGATGATCTAGAAGAGATTTTTATTTGGACTTAAGGTGGAAACAATTGCTAATGTTACTATGAGGGCAAGAAATTCCTAAAGAATACTGGAAGGAAGCTAGACATGGCCAAAAAAGAAAGAATTGGGTTTGACAAGTCCAATGTGGAGTGTTTTAACTGCCACAAAATGGGACACTTTGCAAAGGAGTGCAGGGCACCTAGGAATCAAGACAGCAGGAACAAGGAGCCTACTAGAAGGACTGTGCCAGTTGAGGAAACTACTTCAAATACCTTAGTGTCTCAATGTGATGGCTTTGGCTATGGTTGGAGTGACCAAGCAGAAGAAGGTCCAACCAATTTTGCTCTTATTTCTTATTCTTCAACAAGTTCAAGTTCTTTTACAAACTCTAAGGTATCCAATGACTCAAATTGTTGTTCATCTTGTTTAGAATGTGTAAAAGATCTAAAAGAACAAAATGAACAATTAGTTAAAGACTTAAGAACAGCTAGGATAAGTGATGTCTCTTATAAATCTGGTTTAGAATCTGTAGAAGCTAGACTGTTAGTCTTTAAGAAAAATGAGTCTGTGTATGAGGAAGATATAAAAATCTTAAAACGTGAAATCTATTTAAGAGATTTAGATATTATAGAGCTTAAAAGGAAGTTAGAGTTGGTTACAAAAGAAAAAGATAAGGTTCAACTAACAGAACAAAATTTTGAAAATTCATCAAAAAGCCTAAGTAAACTTCTAGACAGTCAGATAATAGGTAAGTGTAAAACACGATTAGGGTATAATGCTGTCCCACCTCCCTATACTGAGAATTTTATGCCACCAAAACCTGATTTAGTTTATCCTAGTCTAGATGATTTTGTTGATATAAATAAGTCTGTTAGTGAGTATGTAGTTGAAAAGCCTATTGTTGAGTCTAATGAACCTAAGACTGATAGGAAAGAAAATGGAGCCCCAATTATTAAGGATTGGGTGTCTGAAAGTGAGGAAGAAAATGAGCCTAAATTTCAAACGGTTAAGCCTAATTATACTAAAATTGAGTTTGTTAAACCTAAAACTAGTAGGCAAGATACATATAGAAGTCCTAGGGGAAACAAGAGAAACTGGAACCAACAGATGTCTCAAAAATTAGGGAGTGATCTTACGATGTTCAACAAATCTTGTCATGTATGTGGTAGTTTTGATCATTTGAAGAATGATTCCAATAACTGGAATAATAATAGAAGACTTACAAAACCAGTTTGGACCAAGGTTCAAAGGGTGAACAAATAGAATTTCTCTAAATTAACTCACCCTAGTCTAAGAAAGAACATGGTTCCAAGAACAGTCTTAACTAGGTCTGGCCTAATTTCACTTAATAGTGCTAGACCAGTTAATACTGTTCAACCAAGAACAGCAGTGAATAATGCAGGACCTATGAAAAATATTATTAATAATGCATATTCAACTACTAGAAGGCCTTTTACCAAAATAACAGCAGCTAATGACAGTAAATTCACTAAAAAGGTTAATATCGTTAAGGGAACAAGGGTTAATACTGCTAGGCCAAAAGCAGTTTTTAGTATTGTTAAGGGAAACAAGGGAAATGTTGTTAAGGCCTCAGCTTGTTAGGTTTGGAAACTAAAAACTAAAGTTATGGATCATGTTTCCAAACACAACAATGCATCAATGCTATTTAAAAGATTTGATTATGTTGATGCACAAGGCATATCCAAGTCAGTAATGGCTTGGGTCCCCAAAAGAAACTAATTTTCTTACCATTATGTGCAGAGCAATCCACAACAATAATTGAAGGATAAAGGAGTGATTAACAGTGGTTGCTCTAGGCACATGACAGGAAACAGATCCTATCTTATAGATTATGAAGAAATTAATGGAGGATTTATTGCCTTTGGAGGAAATTCCAAAGGAGGGAAAATTACTAGGAAAGGTAAAATAAGAAATGGTAAATTAGATTTTGAAGATGTGTATTTTGTAAAGGAACTACAGTTTAACCTCTTCAGTGTCTCACAGATGTGTGACAAGAAGAATAATGTTCTTTTTAGTGATACTGAATGTGTTGTTCTGTCTCTAGACTTTAAGTTAACTAATGAAAGTCATGTTTTGCTTAAAGTTCCTAGAAAGGATAACATGTATAGTGTTGATTTAAAGAATGTTGTTCCTTAAGGAGGTCTAACTTGTGATAGGAGACAGTCTTCAGCTCTTGACTCTGCTTAACAAGTGTCACAAACCTTTGCCATTCTGGTTGTAGTTGAAGTAAGAACTGGACATTGACCTGATGATTAGTAACATTACACTGATTTCGGACAAGCTCATTCATCATCTTGTAAAACCGTGAGTAATACGATTCAAGTGATTCACCATCTCGTGATGTGAATTTTCCAAACTCCCAATATAAATTGGTTTCAAGATCTTGAACATTAATTGATTCACCTTGTTTCAACCTTTCAATGGCTTTCCACATTTCACATGCATTCGGACAAGCATCAACTGTGGAGTAGATATCGTTATCTATCCCTGTCAGAATGATCTGAACGGCTTCAGCTTCAGCATTCATTTGATCTCGTATGTCTTGTGAAACATTCTTATAGTTCTCCATATACCTCTCTATGGTTGTTTCAGAACTTCCTTCAGCAACTGGAACTGTTTTCTCAGCCCATTGATATATGTATGGAGGATTTTGGAGACTATAGTGGATGAGTTCACGGTTAGGTTTGGTGTCAATGTATCTCTTGATTCTGGATTTCCACTGAACGTAATTACCCGGTGCTAACATTGGTGGACGATCTTTGCTACCCGCTTCCATGATAGCATTATGAAGAGCATTCGATGATTGAGTTTGCAAATTGGTATTTGAATTTGACATTGTGATGTTGTGAATGGATATCGGATCTTAAGTAGGTAAAGTGATTGTTGTTGTGGATTGAAATCAATTATCGTTCACGGGATTTTACAAATCTTAGATTTAAACCGAGAGAAGAATCGTATCTTTCACGGGATTTTACAAAATCAAGAAAAAACCGTGAATGATTTGATTTGGAATCAGCGAAAATTCCAAAAAAAACTGAAAAATGTCAATAAATCATGGAAAACGATGTTTTTGGGCTTCGAAAAATCCTTAACCAGCTAAAGGGTGGTTACAGCGTGATCCGTCTCGTTTTTCTCTTCGATTTGAGAGGTCACGGGCCTAAAACGGACTTACGGATCAAAAGTTATGGCTGTTTTACTGAAACCCTTTTCGTCACACAAGTTTTCTAAAAAAAATTTCGTTCGGTTGGCTAGTTCGATCGATGATGGAAAGGCTGATAAAGGGTTCTTTGTATGATACTCAGAGTATTTAATAATAGAACTAGGATAGTGGAAGAGAACCTGCATGTTAAATTTAGTGAGAATACATCTAATATTGCAGGAAGTGGACCTAATTGGCTTTTTGATATTGAAGCACTAACAAAATCTATGAACTATAAGCCAGTTGTTACAGGGAGTCAATCTAATGGTAGTTCAAGTACAAAATCATGTGATAATGTTGATAAAGCTAGAGTGGAGACAGTACCTGGGAAAGACTACATATTGCTACCATTTTGGACTGTTGATCCACTATTCTCTTCTAGTTCAAAGGATTCTCCTGATGCTGGATTCAAACCATCAGGGGAGGAGGAAAAGAAGGATGTTGAAGATCTAGGGAATAAAGATAGTGAGGTTTCAAGAATAGAAGAGCCAAGAGTTAATCAAGAGAAGGATGCAAATGTCAACAGCACTAACAATATTAATAATGTTAGTCCAACTATTAATGTTGCTGGCATAAAGGATAATGCTGTTAATGAGAACATAGTCTATGGATGTGCTAATGATCTAAATATGCCTAATTTGGAAGAAATTGTATATTCAGATGATGATGAAGATATTGGTGCAGAGGCTGACATGAACAATTTAGATGCATGCATACCTGTCAGTCCTATTCCCATTACAAGAGTACACAAAGATCATCCAGTTGAACAAATTATTAGAGACTTAAACTCAGCACCTCAAACAAGAAGAATGATAAAGAATTTGGAAGAACATTTAAGCAATTAGGCTATTTTGCCTATGCTCTTTAAGGGTCTTTGTGTGTACAGATGATGTCAGAGTGCTTTTATTTATGGTAAGATTAAGTGGATGGTCTAGGTTTATCTAACCACAGATTTGAGATCTAGACTTCCCTGATAAAGTAAACAAAGTAGAAAAAGGCACTTTATGGATTGCATATATCAGGCACTTTAGGGACTGCATCAAGCTCCTAGAGCTTGGTATGAAACCTTGTTAACTTATTTGTTGGATAATAGGTTTCAGAGAGGAAAGATAGACAAGACTTTGTTTATTAAAAGGAACAAAAGTGATATCCTGTTAGTTTAAGTATATGTTGATGATATCATTTTTGGGTCTATAAGGAAGGAGATGTGTACTGAATTTGAGAAGATCATGCATAAGAAGTTCCAGACGAGTTCTATGGGAGAGCTCACATTTTTCTTAGGTCTGTAAGTGAAGCAAAAGGAAGATGGGATTTTCATTAGTCAAGACAAGTATGTGACTGAGATTTTGAAGAAATTTGGCCTTAGTGATGTCAAAACAGCAAGCACACCCATAGAAACCCATAAACCTTTGCTCAAAGATGCAGATGGTGAAGATGTAGATGACCACTTGTATAGATCCATGATTGGATCATTGATGTATCTAACTTCTTCAAGGCCTGATATTATGTTTGCAATATGTGCTTGTGCAAGATTCCAAGTCAATCCTAAAATTTCACATCTTCATGCGTGAAAAGGATCTTTAGATACTTAAAAGGTCAACCTAAGTTGGGCCTTTGGTATCCTAGGGATTCACCTTTTGATTTGGTGGCATATACTGACAGTGACTATGCATGAGCAAGTGTAGATAGGAAATCCACAACAGGAGGTTGTCAATGCAGGCTGATTTCATGGCAATGTAAGAAGCAGACTATGGTTGCTAATTCCACAACTGAAGCTAAATATATAGCTGCTTCCATTTGTTGTGGACAGGTGCTTTGGATTCAAAATCAATTGGTGAATTATGGATATAACTTTATGCAGACAAAGATTCATATTGATAATGAGATTACTATCTGCATAGTGAAAAACCTTTTTTTTCATTCAAAGACAAAGCACATTGAGATTAGACATCACTTTATCAGAGATTCTAATGAGAAAAAGCTTATTAAGATGATCAAGATTTACACAGATTAGAATGTTGTAGATTTGCTCACAAAAGCATTTGATGTTAGCAGATTTCAATATCTAATTGCAAGTATAGGAATGCTTAACCTCTGAAGTATTGATTGAGGGGAGGTTAATTATGTTATTATGCATCAGATTATACACAATTAATAATTGAAATGGAGTGGAACAGCAGCTACGGATGAAATTCAAGTTAGTACTTCTAACTTACTACTGGTAAGTATAATTAGTGCTGCTAGTTATATTAAATAGTGTTGTGTTAATACTATTTGTTATAATAAATACTGTGAGAATGAGAGATGTGTGAAATCAAAAACAGACAGAGTGATTAAGTGAGCCAAAAAGAATTGAGAGAAATCAAAAACAGACAAAGAGAAAAGTAAGCTTAAAAGAAATGAGAGATATAGTGAGCTAAAAAACAGAAAGAGAGCTGTGTGATATAAATACAGATAGAGTGAATTGGTGAGAAAAAGAAATGAGAGATATGGTGAGAACAAAAACAGAAATAGATCATGTGAGAATCAAAATTGATGATGGAAATGCTTTTTGGAACGAAATTGCAGTTAATACTGGTGACTCAAAGTTAATGTTGCCAGGCATAAACTTAATACTATTGTTGAAAGTTAATGCTGCTAGGCATAAACTTACTACTGCTCATATAAGTTAATGCTATCAAGACTGAGTTACTACTGCTGCTGAAAGTTAATACTGTTAGGCATAACTTACTGCTGCCATTTCAAGTTAATGTTGTTGAGGGTAATTTCATAAATACTTTGATTTAGGGTTTCGTTCAATCACTTAATCAATTTTAATCTTTGATATACTTTCTAATCATAAACCCTAACTCAATTTTATCATTAATCGTCAAAACCCAACATCAATGGTTGTTCTAAACTTGGCTAAAACACATAATTTAGTCGCGTTTCTGTCTAAACCTGAAGAAAGTGATGGGTTTGAGCAGATTGTTGATTTTCTGAATGCTTACACTATTAATTATGCTTTAACTGTTAATCCCACAAATGGTTAATGGGGACGCTCAGATACAAGCCCTAGTTGATGGAAAGAAGATTGTCATAACTGAATCCACAATAAGACGTGATCTTAAACTGGAAGATGCAGAAGGTACTGAATGTCTACCCACTGCTACCATTTCTGAAAAACTGACAAGAATAGGGTATGAAAAACCTTCTCAAAAGCTTACATTTTATAAAGCTTTCTTCTCTCCTCAATGGAAGTTTTTGATCCATACTATTTTGCAATGCCTTAGTGCTAAGACTACTACCTAGAACGAATTTAGTAGCACTATGGCCTCTGCAATAATCTGCCTAGCCAAAAACCAGAAATTTAGTTTTTCTAAGTACATCTTTGATAGTATGGTTAGGAATGTGGAGAATGTGTTTGGCAAATTCCTAATGTATCCTAGATTTGTCCAAATGTTTGTCAATCAACAACTTGGTGATATGTCAACCCATAAGAAGATTTATGTTACCCCCTCTCATACTAAGAAGATTTTTAGGAACATGAAGAGGGAAGGAAAAGGTTTTTCTAGGACAGTCATCCCTCTATTTGCAACTATGATGGTTCAATCTCTAGAAGACATGGGTGAAGGTTCAACTACTCCTACTGATCCCTATCCCACACCCATTATTACTTAACCATCTACCTCAAAACCTTTGAAGAAACAATCTAGGAAGAAACAGAGAAAGGATAGTGGTCCTACAGAGTCTATAGCAGAAGAGGCTGCCAATGAGGAGCATGTACCTACACATTCCAATGATCCACTGCACAGTGGTAAGGATAGTCTGCAACTAAAAGAATTGATGGAACTTTGTACCACATTACAACAAAGAGTTCTGGACCTGGAGAATACAAATACCACTCAAGCTTTAGAGATTGGTAGCTTGAAAAGGAGGGTAAAGAGTCTGGAGAAGAAAAAGAGGTCAAGAACTCACAAGCCTAAATGACTATACAAATTTGGTTTATCAAGAAGGATTGAGTCCTCTGATGAAGCTAGTTTGGGTGATCAGGAGTATGCATCCAAACAGGGGTGGAAGATTGCTGACATTGATAAAGATGCAGGGGTTACATTGGTTGATGAGACTCAGGGGAGGAATGATGAAGAGATGTTTGATACATGTGTTTTTAATGATGAAGAAGTATTTGCTGGTCAGGATATAGCTGAAAAGGAAGTTTGTACTGTTAATCTAGTTACTACTGCTGGTGAAGTAGTTACTACTGCTAATGTTGAAGTTAGTGCTGCTCCAACTACCTCTACAACAACAACTGTTACATCTAAAGTTGAAATAACTTTGGCACAAGCATTGGCAGAGTTGAGGACAGTAAAGCGCAAAGCTAAAAGAATTATCTTAGAAGAGCCAGTGGAATCTACAACAACTACAACATCAATATCTTTACCAAAACATTCACAAGACAAACGCAAAGCAAAAATGATTGAACCTGAGAAACCTTTAAAGAAGAAAGATCAGATTATGTTTGATGAAGAAGTTGCTAGAAATCTTGAAGTTCAATTACAAGTTGAATTGGAAGAAGAAGAGAGGCTTGCAAGAGAGGAAGCTGAAAAACTAGAACAAGCTAACATTGCTTCATGGGATAATGTACAAGCAATGATAGATGCCGATTATCAAATGGCTAAACAAATGCAAGCAGAAGAACAAGAAGCTTTAATTATTGAAGAGAAGTCAAAGTTGTTTGTGCAACTCTTAGAAGCAAGAAATAAACACTTTGCAGTATTAAGAGTAAAAGAAAAGAGGAACAAGCCACCAACTAAAGCTCAAAAGAGAAAAACAATGTCTACTTATCTGAAAAACATGGTTGGATACAAGCACAATCAATTAAAGACCAAAAGCTTTGAGGATATTCAAATGTTATTTTGACAAATAAATGAAAAGAGTAAACACATTTGTAGACATGGATACAAAGTTGGTAAAAGGCAGTGAGATAAGAGCAGAAGGAAGTTCTAAAAGAGTAGGAGAAGAACTTGAATCTGAAAAGTTAAAAACGCAGAAGTTAGATAAGAATGTAGAAGCTGAAGCAGATGATGATCAAGAAGAAGCTAAGCTGAAAGAGCATATGGAAGTAGTTCCTGATGATGAGGTAGCAGTTGATGTTATACCTCTAGCCACTAAGCCTCCAATCATTGTTGATTGGAAAATCATCAAAGAAGGAAAGATTGGATACTTTCAAATCATAAGAGCTGGTGGAAGTTCAAAGAGGTACTCATCAATGATTCAGTTGCTTAAGAGTATTGACAAAGAAGACTTGGAAACTCTCTGGAAGCTAGTTAAAGCTAAGCGTGGGTTAACAAGGCCAGAGGAGGACTATGAGAGAGTGTTGTGGGGAGATTTAAAAACAATGTTTGAGCCTGATATAGAAAGTGAAGTGTGGAGGGATCTACAAGGATACAAAATGACAGTTTGGAAGCTATTTGATTCATGTAGAGTACATTTTGTGAGGTTTCAAAATTTGCATATCTTTATGCTGGTAGAGAAAAGGTATCCACTTACACTTGCAATAATCACAGACATGTTCAACAAGAAGCTTCAAGCTGATGATTGGAATGAAATGTGCTATCAACTCCCTAAACTCCTTACAAAGCAGCTCAAGAAACAATAAAGTATTTGGAAGCATCCTTCTGGTGATTATGAAGCTTTCAACGAAGAAACATGAGATTTGAAGATAAATATCAAGTTTAGGGGAGAATTATTGGGATTAAAAGACTTTATGATGATCTTGGAGTTAATACTACTAAGGTTAGAGTTACTGCTGTTAAGCATAACTTAGTGCTGTTAGTAATCTTAGTGAAAAATATGCTAAGTAGTTAGTACTGCCAGTTACTACTGCTAGTGTATATTACTACTGCTAATGGAAGTTAAGACTGCTCAAAGACTTAGAAGAAATACTACTAAGTAGTTAATACTGCTAGTATAAAAGTTACTACTATTAGTGTAACTTAGTATGTTAGTACTGCTAGAGTAAAGTTACAACTGTTAGCATAAAGTTAGTACTGCTAGTGTAACTTAGTACTACTGATGAAGAATAAAGAAAATATTCTAAGTAGTTACTACTGTTAGGAAAATATTGTAAACAGACTTAATACTGTTAGTATTAAAGTTAAGTCTGTTAGAAATAGTCAGTACTGATAGA